>JANTFA010162083.1:0-10276 GCA_026413405.1 Phytosciara flavipes
ATACAAATTCATCTGAGGTGAGTTGTTTTGTATGGCAGAGGTGTGACACCGTTTATCTGAAAAAATGGCGGATGGCATGACCTCCTTAGTGTATAGCCTTGCATCTGACCCGCGTTACTTCCTATATTTAAATAATTTGAGCTGGGTTTACTACAGCACATCAAAAAATTTCCACTTCATTTGGATTTGTCATTCGGATAACATTATTGCTCTTGACCAAATCAAAGTTTTCTGTCTGCCAATGTTTGTTATGTAAAATTGAACGACAAAAGTTGTATAAAATACAGCACCGAAACACAATCACCAACAAACAGACAAACACGATCATTATGAAAACACCAACAAACAAAACCACTAATAAATTATTTATAAAGCGAACACATAAAACTTTATCCAACGAACCTCTAAAAGAGATAGAATAATTATTCCAGGTCTTCAATATTATACAAATAGTCAATCGGTTCAACCCTTACATTTATCCGGACAAACTCGGCTCTGTGTATAAGAGAGATAATCTGAAATGGTTTTATATTGCCCTATGGTTGACCTATAAATTATAAAATAGACATTTTGGAATTTAAACGGAAATTCCCCATCGAACATTTGCATAAAGTTGAATAACGAAATGGGTACAGTAAGTATTATATCGTACGAAGAAATTTTGTATATTTGCTCAATTAAATTTCAATATCTTACAACTTCCATATTCGAGTCAATATTACCGCCCGGATCGTCGATGATTTTATTTTTGAACTTTTTAATACATAAAATTCCATTATATAGACAGTCGCTTCTAATATTTGCTGCGAAATTGAATTGTTTATTTTCTTTGCAATTTTGTTTGCTGATGCTACTACCCATAGATAGAGTTCATCGATGTACGAATGTTAGGTTGGCGGAAATTCAAAATGATAACAACAATACCAACAATTTAGCGAGGCAATTTTGGTAGGTAATTTTTAGTCGATGTAACAATTCATTCTGAACAAAATATTGTTCAACGCCTTGCCTCTGAAATGCACCAATTTAAAAAAAAACCGTGCAAACATCAATCCATGAAGCGGCTACATAAAGTTTCAAAATGTCCGACTCAACAGTTGCGAGTTTAAACGGTTTTAAGATTTTCTATTTTCTAGTGTTCTAGCCACCAGCTAGACAACTAAGCGTTTTTCGTACCGTAACTAGGAAACGCCATTAGTCAAATTTTTGGCATCTTAAAAAAATTGGTTTTTATGGTTCGAGGATAGTAGACAACACAAAAACTGGTGACACAACATCTTCTCATCAGTAGCAAAATTTCAATCCCGACCAGCAACAAAACATCGAAGTCAACCTTTCCAACGAATTGTTTTCTTCGTACACAAAATACTTTTGTTTGTTGGCGAACCCATTTGTTAGTCGTTTCCTCAATAAGCCAAATCCCAAGCATGCTCCGTTCCATTGCTTTTTGTGCTACTCTGAGCTTATTTTCGGACGCTTTCGTTAATGTCAACATTTCTGATCCATAATGTCAACACCGGCAGAACGTACGAATCAACCGCCTTTCAAGCTGTTGTTAATCTTACTTTTGAATATGAAATATGAACTTACGATTTTCAAATGCTGCCCACCCAAGTCCAGTTCTTCGCTTTACTTCGGCCGTTTGATTGTCGAGACCCAATTTAAGTTTATACACAAGGTATATGTAACTGTCGACTCTTTCGATGACGGTGTCTCCAATTTTGATATCCCTATCATCGTCGATTTTAGTCATGATCTTTTTCTTCGAGAGGTTCATTTTAAGACCAACTTTGCTCGCTTCCTCGCTTAGCTGTTGTAGCATTATTTGGGCTTGGTCCAGATTTAACGCCATCAGAACAATATCATCTGCGAATCGAAGGTGGCTCAGGTACTTTCCGTTTATGTTTATTCCCACAAAAGCATGTCCTTCATATCACCACACTTCCACTTCATACTAGGTCAATATGGCTGACATAGTTATATTGACGAATAAAATATTCTACTCTCTCTCTCTCTCTCTCTGAAGTCTATCGTACTGTGCTATTTCATTCGAAAGCGATTCATTAGTATACCAGATAAGGTTCCATGAAGGTTGCTCTAAGAAAATTCCTGTCGATTCCAGAGCTATTTCAAGACCCAATTTCGTTCAATACGGGACCGGTCATGGAATTAGCCATTTGTCGCAATAAAACGTTGAAAATATCATCAGATTAAATGCTCAGTTAAGTGATCGGAAGTGAGGCCATCAAATTTTAGAACGCTACATACAAATCGTCCTCTAGCTTTCTGGATGATTCCATTGATGTGCACGAGTAAGACTTTATACACGGCTCCGTATCAGAACATACTTTTAAAGTAGAAAGTCGCGGGATACCACAGTAAATATTTACGATACCGTTGATAACTTGTGGAATGAATAAATTGTGTTGGACTGAAACCGTTATGCCTGAAAGAATTCTGAAATAAAAGACGAAACAAGGTAAACGCACTGTGCTAATGTTCCTGTTCTGGAAAATGCTCATGTAAACAAATTTCTGTTAGTTAGACATACAACGGTCGTTGATAGTCTGAATTATGCATAGCAAATTAGTGCTATTGCCAATCAGACCCGATTTATTTTCGAAAATACAGTCCCCAACAACGATTTTATAAAATGTCAAAAATTTAAATTTCATGATTTTACGGTTTTTGCTTGAAGGAAGAAGAAGAAAAAGCCAGCCAAAGTTGCTCGTAGAAATGGTTCAGTATTATGTTGGGATATATCCCAGAAGAAGGTGTACTAGAATGTTGTTATAGAATTATGTATTTGTACGCAGAGTTTAGAAAATGTAATAATTTGCTAAAATTTATTTTGAACCCTCGTCAGTTATATTTTTCAAATAAACATCACTGTACATTTCTACAACAACAGGCAGCCATGCGATTATTATGGCGTGCAAAAGCCGCCCTCTCTCTGTTTGTTCAATTTGTAAATGTAGGTTTTTTTGCAGGAATGTTGTAGAACCCGCAAATAGGATGAAGTGGCTGTGATGCTTTGCAATTGGAATGAAAGGGTAATGTGTTAAAGGACCCCATACATATGTGTGTGTGTGTGCGTTGTGTTGAGTTATGCAAGAGGATGCTGTGTCGTCGTCGTCTTTGTATTGTACGTTCTATTGGCATTTAATTTATTGTTATTTTACAATAAATTACTCGCTCTGAATGCTTTAGGTTTCCCATGGCCAGAGATATTGTGTCTGTTTGTTCCACTTCAGCATACGGTTATACAATTGTACATTCATACACCAGCCACTCTTGCGCTTAGTGGAACCGTTCGTTAATTATAAATGTTTATACGCTTTCGGATTTGAAACAAAAGAATCATTCTCACTTCAGTTCTAGTCCACTCCATCAATGTTTTGTGCGAGAAGGTAGACGATTTATGCCGACCGAATACGCGAATGCTGGCTTCAATTCAGTGATTTCTGTTTGAAAAAAAAAAACAAGGAAAAATCAGAACCCATGAAATTTCAATTTTAAACAAAAAGGAAAAATTTTCTCCAACACCTGTGTGGAACGGAATGGCCTGCATTATTTGCGCCTGAATACAGGTAATAAGTTGAAGTCAAGTAAGGCTAAGGGTAGAGCAGTAAAGCGTTCGGATGGCTTTTCTCGGCGAATGTAATGTTGGAAATATCGATATTCTAGTCACATACTTACTAGGTTCGCTTCTAGTACATAACTGATGACACTGGTCTTGTAGTTCAGCTTACCACTGGTACGTATTTCGGTGTTTTAGTAATGATCAAATCTCAAATCTTCCATAGGTTCTTAAGGCAGATGCAATGTAACGTTCAGAAAATATTACAAAATTCATCGGAATTCTTTTGTTGTTCTGTACAATTCCAATGAATAGTGGGAATTTTTGCCGAGGGGTAGCAATTGCGAAATTTTTGGGAGATGTCCGTAGAACTTTTCGAAATGAGTTGCAAATAAATGGAAATGGAATTGTTGGGATAGATTTTACCCAGTGGCTACCCCCTCGATTTTTGCTAAGTGCCGTGGATAGGTAATGACATCTGTCATTTATGAAGAACACTGTAATCCTACCAAAGCAAGATAACATTCGGTTACAACAATGATGAATTCATGAGCTAGAACGACGCAACATGACAACAGTACTCTTACGAGCCTAACAATCTGTTATCCGTGAAGGAACCACTGAACTTTCGTTCAATCAGACACTGTTTCGTCATATGAGGGTTCTTTAAGCCACAACTCGTCAGTCAATGGCTAGTAGCTTAAGCGATTCCTCTCATACGTGCCATCGATACAGTATGTAGTCACACACGTCGAACGAATAATATGTATGACTACAAGACAGCTTTAGGACAATGCAGTCCGAAATGACAAACAAGAAAAACGGCATCATGACGCGAATCAATGGTCATGTGCATTAAACTTGAGTAAAAGAGTGAGCAATAAAAACGAATTTGGATTTGGAGTGAATGAAATCAAGTTCGGAGGCTCTATCTCTCGAACTGAAAGCTATATTCTTGACTGAAATGATAACGGTATTTTATATATTACCTACATCCATGCTGTTTGATTAATTGTTACGTCATATCGATTTTGACCTTGACCGGAGGAATGAAACTTTTCCTCTTATTTTTTTAAAATTAACTTTCCCTGGACATGTACCATGGTTCGGAACAGAAACAGCACCTACTTCAAACTAATCTCATTTGCATATTCGTGTATAAAAGTGTTAATGTACTCCACTCAACAGCCTTTTTTGTTTAGCTAAAAGTGTACGCAAGTCGAAAACAAACTTTTTTCAGCTTCCGTATTTTATGTAGACAAAATAATTGTTTTTCCGTTGTTGTTGTTTTTTCACAATACAAACACAGAGCTAAATGCCTATCATATGCATACACAGAGGCTATGAAGCATAGCAACAACGCACTTCAAGCAATCATAACTACACTGAAACGTCAAAAAATAAAAGAAAACTTGTGTGAAGAGAATACACTGTCCGATTCCGTTGGCTTATTTTCCAATCTGTCTGCCTGTAGTGCATTGAAAGAGCATTATATTCTAACAATATCAGCATCCTATTGTATCGTTCAGGCAATTTATTTCCATTTACGATCTGGTTCTTCAGCGTTCCTCTGTTGTCTAATCTGTATAAATTGGTTTTGTCAGTCACTTTTATGATACAGTTTATATTCGCGAGAAAAAAAGAATTTTCTAGAATTAATAACGGTAGAGGAGCAACACACTTTAGGAAATCAGTTAAGTGAGAAATTCCCTCTTAAAATACAACGTTCTTCGGAATACGTTTCCTATTTTTTGTGTAAACACATTTTCTTTTGTATTGTGACGTTTGAATTTTCTAAATTGAACTCAGGCAATGTGTCCGCATTAAAGCTTACATTGAAGAAAGACGAGACGAGAAATTTTGCAATAACGTTCAATGCTAAGCCGATTGGTTGGCCGAATACAATAATTTAGATACGAGCGAAACACATCCTATACGAAATGAACAATTGTGTTTCAATTTCTTGAAGGATGTACATCTCTTTCGCGATGCTATGAGTAGCTGCAATTGAGTGTTTAAAGGAGATCACTTTTTGATCCGTTAACTTCAACTGGTCTCGTGGTCACACGTCAAAACGAGAGAAATCACATACAAACTAAAACTGAGCTTCACTCTCACTTTTTGTTTTCATCCATACATTTTTGAAGTGTGACCCCGAACCACCTAAATTCAACTGGATTTCGCTCTCCTTAAACACTCAATTAGAGCTTTCGCTAAAGTCACATAATGCTGTGTAGATGGAAGTTCTCTTTAAATTACATTAATTAGGCTCATATCATTCCATTCCATTTATTCAGGGGTTTTTTTTACAATCATATCATTTAGTCCTTATTTAGGGTTCAGGTAGCTCGATCGGTGAAGCAATAGACTCACATACCATATATCTTGAGCTCGAACCTCGCCGTAGACAATAAAATTTTCAATTTTTCCCCGTCGGAAATAACGATCTGACACTTTCAGTTAATCCCCATCATAACGTAGGGCTCAATTCAAAATCAAGAGAACTCGTCGATTTCTCTTTTCTCAACGACACACCGTTCACAATCGTGAAGCACGATTCGTGCTACCGGAATTATAGCGACATCTATACGAATAGTGAAATTATCCGGTGTACGCACAACACGCCCACTGGAGGTTCAAGTGCAGGGACATCAGTCTTCCTGCATTGCGGTACAGAATCAAAGGTTCTCCACCCAATCAAAGGTTCTCCACACAATCAAACTAAACTAAGCTCGTCCTTATTCACACGGACCGGTTACAATTTCATTTAATCTGATAGTTGAGGTTATGCGTTATGGTATGTGTGAAATGTTCTGTTTTCTTAGAGTGATGCACATACACCATGTCGTCCTTATGTTTCTTCTTATAAGGAGAGTGGTGGTTTATGTATGACCACTGCAGGCTTGGACTGGCCATATGGTGAATTCGAGGGGTTTCCCGATGGGTCTTTTCGATTTTGGTATGAAAATATTTAATTTGTGGGCCTTTTTCAATTGAGTTGCATGGAGCCTCCGATGGGCTTTTTTGGGTACTGGACCACTGTCATTAAAAATTGCACAATAAGTAGTTCTTCGACACTCTAATATCGTTTCTACGACAATAACAGTCATCTCTGTACGTATAGCATTTTCTATGTTGCTGAAATATATAAAGTTCAGAGCGAATATATAAATTCAGATTACAAGCCATAAAAGTTGTTAGCTGACTTGAAAACATTAAGTGGTTAACTTTGCTAGTAGTCAAGTGATTGCTAAGAAAAGAAACACGCAAAAAATATGAAGAAAATACAAAGTTATCATCCAATTCGAAGATACTAAGCTCGACAAATTTTTATAGAGAAACCGATTTATAGCAATTGTTTTCTGAACATACATTAAAAGCTTGCAAAGATTTCATCAAAGCTCGGTGAATGGCGATAACCGATACAAACATTGTGTTTTGTAATACGTTTCTTTTTTTTTTATCATTATTATTTTGGCAGGGAGTTTCCCATTTTCATGTTGTATATCCATACAGGCATCTCTCTGTATGTTTATATTACCGTCTATATGCAGTACAATGTTCTATTTAAAGACTTTCTTTCTCAATATTCTGTGTCATGTACGTCGTAAAGAAACTTGTAACGAGCGCAAGAAAAAAAAATGTTTTTCTTCTTCTTTAACGTTAAGTTATTCAAAGCCATATTCTGAAATAGAAAGTCTTCACAAAAATAACGTAAAATGTATTGGCGTGGTATACATGTTGTGCTTAAGCCACGACACCAGATAGATACATGACAACATATGGAAACGTACACGATATGATAGACATTATTTGCAGAATATATTTCTCGATTTTATGTAAATTATAATCAAAAAGCTTACAAGGATAAAAAGAAATTTGCTGGGCTGTAAACACGTAAAACAATGGCTCAATGGTTCTGCTTCGACAATATCAATTAGGAGAAAGTGTATTGACGAAAGGAAGTGTGCACAGCACAGAAGGAGAATTATTTTGAATGGTACAGCCACGGGTCGTTGATATTATCGGTGTAAATAGCTCAATACACACAATCTAGTTTCAATAACCACTTTTTCCTTCTTCTTTCTTTCTCAGCCGATTTGAACGGTGTTAAGCATCAAACATCTTTGGGAAACCCAGTTCATTTATATCCACTGCTGAATGTAGGCCTTCCCGATTTTCTTCCCTTTGAAACGATCCATTGCTACTTGCCGCCAGTTCTCTTTTAAGTTCTTTTCTTTAAGAAATTTTGTGATTGCGTTCGTCCACCTCTCACCGGTGGTCTGCCTCTAGATCTTATATAAGGTGGTCTCCAGTCCATGATTGTTTTGGTCCAACGTCCATCTCTCCTCCTTGCAATGTATCCCGCACAACTCCACCTTAGAGATGCTATTCTTTCCATGACTGTGTGTGGTGTTCCTTCGCCGTGAATTTCGAAATTTTGGGACTTAATTCTAGGTTATTCTTGGTCGTCTAGTTCTTGGTCGTCTAGATGCCGCAAATAACCAAGCATCAAGTCCCGAAATTCCTTCCATGACATCGACGACTTTAGTTTTCTGTCGAATCCATTGATTTGTCTTTCTGTCTTTCTGAACGTAATTCCAAGCATACCTCGTCCCATGACTCTTTGCGTCACTCTGAATTCATTTTCGGAGGTTGTTTTCGGCGGTAACGTTTTCGCTCCATACTTTAGCAGTGGCAGGACACATGTGTCAAACACTTTACGTTTCTGACTGATACAGTCAACTCTCTCTATAAAATAATTGTCATGTCTCTGGCACTGTTGTAATTGATTGGTGCAAGGGGTTGTATGATAAATCAAGAGTGTCCTTCACTTTTCTAAGTTTTAAAAAACTCGACGAATTAGGAGATTTCTGAAAGATAATCGTCGCACTAAAGTAATACCTGACCCCGGGGTATTACTCTAAATGTTTAAAAGCAGCGGACATTGTGAAAAATGGAAGCATAATTTTCGATAAGTAAGGTCTATTAATTGTCGGCCGACACATTATGAACGTAATGATGAGTTTTTCAACAATCCAGACAGCGATAAGCAAACATAATCTCGGTTGAGGTGGATCATTAGTTATTCCTCGCAGTCTGCAAACAGAAACAATTAACAATCATCGAAGAAGCGGGTTCTGACACAGTGGAAATTCGCGTAAAGGAAAGCGAAATGGAATTTTGGTAGGGACAGGAAATGAATATGGAAGGCAATATTGTCGGTTGGACGAAACAATGAAACATTTTGCACACACAAAATGGAAAACGTAGTTTGTGGTTACTGGCCGAGCCGAAAATGTGTAGTATTTACCAACCGAAAAATATAGAGTGAACTCGTGACAGGTCCATGATTTCTGTAATATGTTCTCTCCATTCCATTTATATTATTTTTCCCTTTTTTTTGTTTGATTGATGATGATGGATATAAGTATTTTTCTCTCGTCGTTTTTTTCCCCGAACCACAAAAAAGGAGAAAAATATCTGAAATTGGTAGATTTATTTTGGAAGGATATGCACATGATTGAAAGGTTATTGATTTATGAATGTGCTTTGTTTGATTGTTTTTCTTTAAAAAATTTTTTTTTCATTACTAGAAATCGAATATAAAACGTTTTGGTACATTCATTTCCATTTCTGTTTCCGACACATTAGTTCAATATGTCACCGTCTAGTCGCCAGGTTTTATTGGCCCATATGAAACGGAATTTAAATTAGGGGTTTTATAGCCACCAACAACCATCGAAAAGGTTTGCCATATTCTTGATATTATGCAGATTGCTTCACACCACTCAACTGTTTTACTACTCCAGCCATATCGTGCAGTGGAACAGTTACCTATGCAACCCACTAATAAAAGCTCTTTTTCGCATTAGATTGTCACTTGAGGCCGCAGAACAAATGTACACATCGTACGCAGAGCAAAATTCAACTGCCTCTTTCTTTTCAAATGTCTATTGTGGCTAATGCTAGGGGCTTTTATGGTGATTAAGCCCAGGCTCTCAAGTATTCCCTATCCAAAGCTGTATAAGTCGAAAGGTTACCATGTCAAAATCTGAAAATTCATTTTTTTGTCAATAACGAGACTGTGCAGTTACATTAAAGATCAAACTTGGGCTTGTTGTAGAGGACGAGCGGAGACGCACCACCTGACGTATCAACCTTGCTGGCCCACAGCGCCAATATTTTGAAAATACTCAAAATTCGAAGTAAAAAAATTTTGACTAAAAATCTATCAGTGGCCCAGGAGGTCCAGCGGAAAAATCCATTAAATCCTTTCCTGCACAATAAATCGTAAAGAATGGTTATTTGAACACCAAGTTTAGAACCAACGTGGTTTTCAAAAACAATTCCATTTCTCAGCGTGTTGCACACAACGTTTTCTGCAACCACCTGCGAAAGGTGGACTTTTCCGAAACATACACCGCTGTATCACTGTATGAATGAAAAATTCTATGAACGACCAATTGGACTCAATCGAGGGCTAACCGACTTCATAATAATCCAAAATAGTCCCGACTCACTCATTCGTAGAAGTGTTGCAAACCGTTCTGCTTTTCTCGTAAATTTTTCAACTTTAACATTCCAATAACCCCGCTAGCATTTGTATGTCGAAAACTAAATAACCTCCATGACACACAACACACACTCTACGGGAAATAATGATCGAGATGTACGTTGCTCTGCGTTATGTTA
>JANTFA010162094.1:0-10276 GCA_026413405.1 Phytosciara flavipes
GTTATTTCTTAGAACTAGTTTCCCGCTGCGTAGTGATTAGAGGAGCAGAAAAAGAGCATAGCACTCCAGCTTCAAGCACTAACATTCGAATGACAGATGTCAAATTTGGAATAAAGAAAACATACCTCCTGTCCGTACGAAAGGAAAATTACGCTTGAAAATTTAGTGCTATGGAAAAGGAGTCATAAAAAGCAGGATGATCGCAACCGTTCATAATTCCTACTAATCAAATTAAATGTAACCCACAATAAATTACCAAAAAAAAATGTTGTTTACCTAAGCGTTCATAACACTCCAAAGTGTGAGTAAATTTGCAGGCAGTAAAATCCTTAGAAATAACATAAAACACGTAAAACGTCATCACACAATCAAAAAAAGTTGGTGTTAATTTTTAGGTTAAGTATGGTTATTAGGATAGCGCATCAGTTCATGTGTAGTCTTATCAGTTGATTGACTTGAAGAATTTGATTATCTCAGTTCATTCATTTTTGTTACAACCGCTCCAATAAAGACGAGGACTCATGAGGTTCCTCATAAAAGTCTCGTCAGTTTGATTGCATTGACTCAGATAAATGATAATTGTGGTGACTGGTATTAAAGATAAAATGTGAATGACAATTAGGTTACAAGAGAGAGAGAGACAGAGAATCTGCACGCTAATAGTGTTATGCATCGGTCTAACAGAATTGTCATAGTGTTGCTAATGTATTGTGTATCCGCAGCGGTAACTATGCTAACCTCATATTAAAATGAGTTGTACCCGCTAAGCTAATTTAGCTGAAGTAAAAGACACTCTATAAGGTGATTAAGGAGAGCGAAAACCAGTTGAATTCAATTTGTCTCGGGGTCACCTGTCAAGAATAACATTTGAGAGCTGAGTTCAGTTTTGACAACATAAATGATGAAGTTTGTAGCGAAAGTGATTCTTAATCGCTGACCTGACAAACTGAAATTGTTTCACGTTCGCTCAGTGAAGATTAGATCTGGTGATTCACGGCTCTCTCTCCCGTAGGTTCGCTTTAAATTTCGAGAATCGAAGGAATTGTCCGAAAAGTTTCCAAATCGAGTTAATCGAGAAACAAGAAAACCTGCACAAGGAAAGGAGCGAAACTTAAGACAAACTATGAGTGTCACAAAACTTGGGTGTATTTTAGTGTAGTTTAGTAAAATCAAGAAGATTCTACGGTTATTAAAAGCAATCTCCAAATCTTCAAAAGAAAATTTCCTTCCCATTGCCGTCCCCCGCGAAGGTCTCATCGTCACTGGATAAAACATTTACAAAGTAGAAAAATGCACAAAATAAAACCACACACAAAACGTCAATTAAACGAGACTCAATAAAATCCTTACAAATGTCGACAATGCCTTTGGAATGCGAGATCGAATCGAAGACATCGAAGCCACGGTTTGAGTTTTACTTAGTGGCACAAAACCGCCACTCAATTTCTGCGGAACAGCCACACTTGATGTGGACGGCATTAGGCCAATCGAGTCGACCTTCTTCACATTATTGTTGGCTTGATCTTCACTAGCCTTATTGTACACATCGTCTAGTTGAGCATATTTCATGATAAGACTTTGAATTTCTTTGCGTCGTGCTTCTCGTTCAGTCATCGCTTCCGTGGGCACAACGCTACCAACTTCGGATATAGCACCATTGTCGATGTGATGGTTGTTGTTGTTGTTGTTCGTAGCGAATAGATTTTCGCTGTCGAAGAACTTTTGCGTTTGGGATCGTTGGTAACTTTTTCGGTTTGTAAATCTACTAGAAGATGGAATATCGATATCATCGTCAAAGTCTTTTAGGTTAGTCGTATGACGTCTATCATTCGAGGTGTCCGTTCGTTTGTACGATCGTATGGCACGCTTCCGTTCACGATCTTTTACCGCTGCCGATCCGTTAAAGTGATCCAGGTGATTGTTATTGATTTCCGAATACATTGTGTCCGGATCGTATTTCGATTTGAATGTATTCTCTTTGCCACCATTATCGTAATAACCATAATCCAGACCCGGTCTAGAGCGAGGATTCAAATTATTGCCGTTCAAGTTACTGTTGTAGCGTCCATTCCGCGTATATGCATCATAGAGGGTATCCTTGCGACGAATCGGATCATATTCGTTTTTCGGTTTATATCTAACATTGTCTTGCAGTAGACTCAACTCGGATCGTGGCTTGAAGCTCGCATCCAGGTCGTATTTACTGCGATTCCGTCCCAGTTTGTACGGTGTACGTTCCTTCTGATGATATGCGGCCAAAGCTTTATCGCCCAACATCACTGTTGTAGCACTTCTGGATATCGGATTGACATACGGTCGTTCCGGCTCAAGCGTTTTTTCTCGATCGTCTTCCTCTTGACGTCGCCTAGCCACCCGTCCTAATACATCCGAATACTTCGATTCTAAGCGGGAAATGGTCGAACTGGTTTTCGGTGCTGCAGCAACGGGTGTTTTATCACGATCAATGTCTTTACGCTGAATAAATATGGAAACCAATTTTTGACTTTAAATATGAAAATTAAAACTTCCACCGAAAGTATTTCAATTCGGCAAAATGTCAGACGAAAATCATGATACTAACTTTTGGTGGAGTGTCATCACGCTTCCCGAACGTTCTCATTATCGGTTTGTAGTAAGAACTGACCGGGCTGAGGTTGTAGCGCAATCGACTGAATGCCGATGATGATGATGATGAATTGGATGAACCGTATCCGGATGATGAGGTGTCGCTTCGCTTTGATTTATCCGCCATTGCATTGTTCGATTGAGACTCACGACTTTCAATTTCCTTGCATGGACTGAGCTCCGGAAATCTTGCGAAATATTTTTTTTGTTCGATTTTACGTTTGTTTGAAAATTTTTGTTTTTATTCGCAAATTATGCGCCGTGAATTGATCAAGTTTTAATCGCGGTTCGTTTCCGAGCACAAAGCACAAAATATTATTATTGCAATCGAAGGACACTCTTCTCGATCGGTGTAACTCTCTCAGACCAGACTCTTTTGTTCAAATTATGAATCGAATCGAAAATTGAATTTTAATGATAAAAAGGAATCTGCGTACTCGCCAAATTCAGATGGAATACTACCGATTTCTGTCTATAAAATATATTTAAAACAACAACCAATTGTGGAATCACAATGAACCGATGTGTTTAAAAATAAAATGCGAACGTATTGCGGAGAAACTATGAAACGTTCAACGATGTATACGTACTTATATATATGTGACAGGAGAATTGAGTTGGCAATCACATCAACCGAAATACCCACACGATGATAATATAAATGCAGCGTGCGTGCGCGTGTGTGTGTGTGTGTACGGTTCACTGTTTGTTTTCGTTAAAAACAAAGGTTGTGGTTTCAGTTCAAAGAACAAGATTTGGTTTGAAAATATTTTGGCACCGTGCGGCGAAATCGGTATTCAATTCGAACGAATGAATGGATTAAGGTCGCTAAATCGTCTGCAAAAATCGAACAGTGCGTTCTCTAGACTTTAAAGGACGAGGGTGTCATCAACTTAGAATTGATGGAAGGCATGTTCTTCCCGTTTTGTTGCGTCAAGCGTACACGAACAGGTGGAACGAACACAAGGATGCTCACTGAGGATGTCTTGCCAATCTGATAATCGGCTAACCCACCACTTTTCTTGCAAAAATTTCACAATGTCGTTAAGGGTCGTTCATAACGCTTTTTCAGTGCTGCCATCAGATTGAAATCCTTAATAGCTCCACTTTTTTGAGTCAATAGTGTGTCCTACCTCCCATTTAGGGAGGGTATTTGTTAGAGTATGACACAAAATTGAATTAAAAAAGTGGAAGCTTGTCTAGTTATTAGAGATTTTAATCTGATGACAGCACTGAAAAAGCGTCACGTCATTTATCTGTGGTGAGGTTTTTGTATGCGAAAAGTGTAAAAGGTGAAGAAACGGCGGAAGGCGCAACCTCATCAGCCTTGAAACGGCCATTGTACCATGACTAGAGGGATTCCCGTCGGTTGCCTCAACAGGTGAACGAACCGGGTATACAATCATCTACGACTGAAATAATATTCTCATCTTTGTACGGATGTTAACCGTAAAACAAATTGTTTGCTTCTCAAACTGATGTTTACTCCGATTGTAACATTTTCTCAACACAAAAATACATTTCTCGTTTTTGTGTTTCTTTATTCTTCTGTTGAAAATTTATTGCTAAAATCCTTTATGTACACAACACAAAGAAAATATTGACGTGAGTCAGGTAATTTTTCGGTTTGGAAATGTTTTCCGTGAAAAACAGCACAAAAAAATTCATCGAAATTCGAGTAGAGAGAAAAAACATTTTCCAAGCGCAAAAGAAAAATCAGTCGTGCCACGGAAAAACAATTTTCAAGAAATGTTTCGATGATTAAGCGTAGAAATATGAAAAGTTTAAATCCCCCTTTGTTCGGTTGTTAAACACGCGCTGCTAGCGGTTAATGCAAATTACCTTTCGGAAATTTAAGTTTCAAAATTTTGAGAAAATAAAAAATTATTTTTGCATTTTTTCGTAGCATTGGAACACTTTTCTCATTTGGAGCGCATGTAAATGAAAATAGAATTAATTCGTTCTTGACCTAGGTTTGAAAAACTATTAACCTTCTCATTTTCGCGTTTTACTTTAAGACAAAACCGAATCATGTTGTTGCACCAAGACGTTCATTCATCCGTCTCTCTCTTCCTCTCTATCTCGCTCTGTTCTCGTCACTCGTCTCTGTCTCTTTCGCGTGCTCGAATCTTACTATGTGTATGCTCAACAGAATCCAGACAAACACATCAATGCACTTTTGTCATCAAACAAAAAGTTTTTTTTTTCTTTTAAAGAAAAAAAAAGAAGAAAAATTCAAAACTACGAAATAGATCATCCAACAAAATGAATATTAACGCGCTCAAATTGAGAGAAGCGAAATGTAACCTTGGGTTATTCAGATTAAAGTGTTCGTATCATCGCCCACTCAAAAGGGCTAAAAATAATCGCAAAATATGCGAAACGTTTCGGAACGATTTAATATATTTTCAACAAGCAAGGAGAGGAAAGAAGAAGAATTTTTTTTTAAATTGTAACACACCTCACAAAAACTACATAAATAACATTATTTACGATGGATGCCTATTTCGTTCTTCCTTTTTTTTCTCTTGCTTCGTTTCCATCTCCGTTCTCAGTTCAGTTCCAACAAACGGAGCAATCAACGGAATGTTTAAATTAAAATTTATAAAACTTGATCAATTCCACGGGCACATAATTTTTTCGCCATTAAAATTTTTTTAATTTTTTTTTAAAAACTGTTGACGATGGTGAGCGACGATCTCCGTTTCCAATTAAAAAATTATTCTTTTTCTCCATTGAAAGTCAAAGTAAAATTAAGAAAACGATCAACCAATAAATGGTAATTGTTCTTTGTGTCCAGGTCCAGAGACCCGACGACCTGGTGTGTCCAGATATTATTCCCGAAATTTTTACTTTGAATTTTCCATCGGAAAAAAAAAGTTAATTTTTTTTCGCTCCCTCTTTATTTACCGTGTTGTGTTCGATCGTTTATCCGGTTTTTCACTTGGAATTCGTCGAAATCGTTGCAACAGACTATTGCAGCTATCCGACAACAACTGGGTGACACTTGCTGTGGAGCTGCGTGTGTACCGATGCCGTCGTGATGCCGGAGCATTTATTGTTGACGACGACGACGAAGCGGATGATGTTGTTTGCGAATCGTTTTGCGAAGAGGATGCCATTTACAAAATGTTTCAAATGTTTAATTTTAACGAAACCCGATTTTCTTCTTCTTCTTCTCTTCTTGATTCTTGCGCGTTTTTTTTCTCGTATTTATTTTATTCGTAGCAATATCGGGTCGAAGGTAGAATTATATATTCTACTCTCGGCATTAGAATGATTGTGTGTGTTTTTCGTTTAAACGAGTTGTTAAATTTAAAAAAAAAAGTTTTTATTTTCGTTTCGAAAAAACCACTGCGCGATACACAAGAGGATAGATAGATGGACAAACTTTAAGCGAACGTAAGAAGCAAAAAAAAAATAATAAAAAACTGTCCCGAGAAATGTGTACACTAGTGATCTTCGTATTGAAGGTAAAGGTTAAATGATGGATGTGATTTTGCCAAGTCGTGACCCATTCATTTTCCGACTCAATTCACAATTTTAGCGCACTTTTTCAAAAATCCATAAAGTTCATCGATCAGTTTTCAATATTATTTATTCTCCACACCCCGATCACAACCATCCAGAGAAATGTATGTCTATGGAAAACAATAACACTTTTCGCTCTCTTTCTGTGGGCCCCGATATCGACGATCTTAGTAACGAGCAAGCCACTGCAGACTGATGATTAATTTTATAATTAACTTTTTCCCGACGAAAATCACAAGAATTTCTAATGTCAAATTTACTACAACACATTTAATCACGAACCGATGAGAGTGTTTCCTCTGTTACATAACTTATATTCGCCAAACAAAAAAAAAACTATTTTGTAAAGAAAATCACAGCAAAAATATTCCTTTTATCACAAAACAATTACTCGGTTTAATGTCTTTATGTGTATCGTATAGAGTAATGGTACCACACGGAAAGTAGAAAAGAATTCTTGCACACACATTCAATAATAGAAAAGTCTTTTCTATATCGAAACACACGCTAGAAGAGCTAGACAAGAAAACCGAAATCCAAACTATCAATCCAAGAAGAAGATGAGTTCAGTGCATCCCATGTGACACATATAAATATCGCTTTGAAGGTGGTTTTACACTTTTTATTGGTCGCCCATGACCCTATTTTTCTTTTCCTCCGATTGAAATGGAACGGTATTCGACGTGAAAAATATGAACTACACACAAAACAAAACAAGAGAAGAAGAAGAATCGACCAACAGAAAATGAAATAGACCCGTCAAATAATTTCAAGAGGAAATCGGTTACGACTGATTCGAATAGCCGCGATTCGCTAAGGCACACATTTTTGCGTGTTCAATACTAAATTATTTTCGCTGAAATACACATCACTCCCGATTTTCACAATAAAATCTCTAAAAATTTCTAACGACAAACCGACGAATTGGAATTTTCGGTTGAAATAAATTTTTCATTTTGTGTGTATGCGGTTCTGTGTGTGATCTTTTCTACCAGGCAGTTCACAAACTATGTGGCGGCTACAGAGAGAGGAGGATGGTATCAGCAACAACAAAGTGTATTTTATGAAATATATATTTTCTGATGTGATCAACACACACGGGGGGAGATATTGAGTTTTAGTTTTTGGTTTTTCGAAGACAGAGGCAGAGCCCGCTAAAAATAATCTCGTTGAGGGAATTCTTCAATTTTCTATGAGTGTTTTTCATGAATACAGTTTATATATATTTGGCATCCTCGTTGTTTGTATGATAATATTATGATGAGTTATTCGTTTTGCACGTCTTTTTTCTACGTGAAACTATTTCTTTTTCCCCTTTCCTTTAAACTTGTGGTCTGTTAACAGAAGACATTACGCGTCATCGAAATCGAAAGGTTATAGATCGCTATTACATGCCGCCAAAGGTAATACACATTTTATGTACTACACACCGTTTGTGTGACTTTAAAAATAAATGGCGGAAAATTTCTCTCTCTCTTCAATGGGAAAGAAGAAGGAAAATTTTTTGCAAAATTCTTCAAACGATTGTCGAGGAGGCGAACAATTAATATCACACTGGCGGCATCAAGAAACGAAAGAGACAGCTCTTGACAATGTGTTGTGATGTGAATCACCGCATGGAATAGCTAATTTTAAAAAGTTACCAAATTCGCGGGCACGAGAGTTCTCCTCACAAACTGAGGATCGAATTTGTTTTTCGCTGACATTGTCGTTCTTTTCTATAAAGTTGTAGTTGAAAATTTGAGAACGAGAACACAAATTTTTACCCTATTTTCCAGTCACATTTGGATTTTGTAGTTCATTGATCAGAGGTCGTATACATAAGTGACATCACGCTCTTTCAGTGCTGTCATCAGATTAAAATTCCCTAATAACTCGACAAGTATGCTTTCTTCGGAGTCAATGTCCTACCCCACCAAATACCTCCCTATACATGGCTAAGACGACACACTATTGACTCCAAAAAGTGGAAACTTTTCGAGTTATTATCGATTTTAATCTAATGACAGCACTGAAAAAAGTGACGTCATTTTTGTACGCCCCCTTACATCCCTCATTAACAATAATCACCAGATCTCGAACTAAGTCACCATATCTTGCAGTCAGATAGTTCCTCTTAATTCTCAATTTGTTGAAAGTGTTCCAAAATGAAAATTCCAAAGTTACCGATAGCAAAATGCATGTAATGTGAAGAGCCAGAGCTAAATAGAGAGAACAAACTAATGTTGAGAGAAAGAAGAAACACATCAACCCGGGAGGTTCGACTCGAATAAATTGTTCGCATTGTCTTTGAACTTTCAATCTGAAAGACATGTGAAGAAAAACCGAGAAAAAAAGAAGCTCTCACACAGGCGAGGAGATGCTAATCGGTTTTCATTTATCCGTATTTCGGTGCCAAAAAATGCAAGGAATTTTTCCTTCTTCTCTCGGCAAGTTTGTCCACCTTGTTATATCGATATCGGGTTGATTGAATTTATCACACAAAGTGGTGCTGGTGGCATTCAGACACAAGATAATGAAGCGACACAGACACACTCAATATGTCAATTCGTTCAAAATTGTAGCGAAATCGTTTGTTTTTATGACCAAAACAATTTTTGGTCCCGTACGAAGTACAGAGGACTATTAGGATTGATAGGCCATTTGTAACAATCGGTCTTTTTTGAAGATATCTTCGGGAAAATACACGTTGGAAGTGTAAATGTAGCAGTAAATCATAGGTACTGATAATATCAATCCAGGAAAACAAATCGCGGTCACATTCAATACAAAAAAACACACTCTTTGGAAAACAGCGGTCGAGTCAAAATGTACCAACGTCAAAATTTCTTAATTACCAGTCCTACACCCAAATGATGTATGGAAGATTTGTTCAATTTCAAAAAAGACCGCTATCTTTCATGCATCACCTACGAAAATTGACAAACATTTTATCTTTTTTCCGTGGAGTGTGTTGTTTGTATTGAGACTATCGATCACACAATGATTACCTACGCAATCATACTAGGGCTACTACAGCTAGGTATACGAGATCGTACGGGGCTCCGTTGCAACGTCTGCTACGATCTTTTCTGTTTGTTTATCTACATGTGAATTTGCGCGAGATCGAATAGAAATGGAATAGGAAAACAGTTCGATAAATTTTGTTGTTTTCAATATTATTCATCTGAATGAAATTCGTTTATTATAAGTAAATAAAAGTCGTCAGCATTTAAAATGATCTCGTTAATTATACGAAAAAAGAAAAAACAAACAACAACAACAACGGGAGACAGAGGCAACCGATTGGAAAATATGATGGTTTTTGTTTTAGAGTTCGGAACGGGATTTACGTTTCGTTTCCGTTTTATTTCATTTTTTCTTCATTGAATGAAATTCTTACATTTTCAATTCCAAATTAAAGCTCGCTGTCAATTAGATAATTTCGAAATTAATTTATGCAATGCAACGACGACAAAAATATTATTTTTAATGGAATAATTTGAATATCAAGGTAAAGAGACCGCACACAATGACCAGAAAAAGAAACTCATTTTCCAGAATGGTTCATTAGAATGGGGGGAAAAAAAACTGTTTTTTTCTGAAATGGAATGGTGCCGCCGCGCGTAGAGATAAAATATTTAATGATAAAGGAAGTTTTTATTTAGTCAAATTTATTTTGACATCGAGTAGACGAGTTTTATGGGAAATAAAGTGACAAAAATGCATTGGTCGTAATAATAATAAAAAAAACCGAAAATTTTCTGATATTTTTCTCTCAACTGATGTTAAAATTAAGAAAAGAGGAAAAATTACCACGACCGACGAATGAAAAAATCCCACTCACATTTGATCGCGTCATTTTTGTTTGATAAAAATAATATTGATCCAAAAATAAACGCGCGTCTTATGTTCATATTGCAATACGAAAAGGAAGAAAAAAAAATATTTTTTTTCCATCGAATGCCAATTTTCTGGTAATGTTTCCATTGAGAAAAATTCAAAAATTAAATTAGAAAACCGCACAAAATTTTAATTTTGAACGAAGAAGAAGGCAAAAATTGTAAATAATTCCGATACCACGATAAACATTGCATATTATGCATATGGATGTGAGTGAGTGTGTGTGTAACGACAAATC
>JANTFA010162105.1:0-10276 GCA_026413405.1 Phytosciara flavipes
TCGAAAAATTGGAAAGTTTGGGGTTGACTTTTTGTCTTATCTACTTACTGGTAAATTCTACTTTCTTTGTATGGTCGATTAGAAATCGACAAGTAAAACAAGTGTACTGAACAAATAGTGGTGGCGCTATACCTTTGTCCACTAATTTCTACTTCTGAACGAAATTTTCATGGTTTATAGTATTTTGGTTTGCGGAAGCTATGGCAATAGACGATGTCGCAGATGTGGTAAGAAGGGATTCAGCAGCACCATCACCATCATCACCGCCATCTACAGTTCGAAAATATTTTCCAGAGACTTGGATTTGGGAATGTTTAGATTCCGGGTTTGTTTCTTCATTGAGCCGTGTTTAATGTTGTGATTTTGTGTCACTAAGTTATCGTAATTTATTCCTCTCACTGTTTGTCTGATTCTGTATTTAACAATGTCTAGACGAAAGGGAACTTGCAGTCATGTGTGATTTTGTTTGTTACTGGGGGCAGCTTTTTAGCAACTTCAACAAATTTTCCTACAAACTTGGAGTGATCGAAATTGGGCAATTAAGCGGTCTGGTTGTTACTAATCTTAATTACTAATCGACTTCATCAAGCGATGCAAAGACATACCGGTTTTAACGTTCACAAGTTATCTTTCCTTTACTGAGTTTGCATTTGTCTTCTTTGTTCCTATCGTTCTTATAAAATGAAAACGTTTGATGTCTACAATATAGCTGTGATGATCGGAGGATTAGTTGTCTCTAGTAGTTTGAAAATATTTCCATGAGGCTTGGATTTGGTGGTGGTCTGACACTGGGTTTGTTTAGAAAAATTTGAAAGTTCAGAGTGGTTGGTTTTTCACGCTCCTTCTGCGTTTTTAGTCTTCAAGTTACTGGTAAATTCTGTTTTCTTCTATGAAATTGATAAGTTTATGCAAGTGCACTGAATGATGATTTATCCACTTTGTCCACTAACTTCTAATTTTGGTAAAAGATGGAATTTTTATTGTTTGTAGGGTTTTTCCCATGGCTGGCTTTCGCAAGAAATGAAGTTGCAGCTCCAATCGCACTAGGAGCATCATCATCATCTTCACCACCACCACCTACAGTTCGAAAATATTTCCCAGAGACTTGGATTTGGGAATGTTTAGATTCCGGGTTTGTTTCTTCACTGAGACGTATTTAATGTTGTGATTATGTGTCACTAAGTATCGAAGATAATTCCTCTCGATCTTTGCCTGATTTTGTACTTAACAATAGCTGAATGAACCTCAGAACTTGGTGTCTTCATGTTGCATAACATAAAAGATCCCTTATAAATTCCGCATCAGTCTCAGGTTTTTTTCCCTACGCAGTGCGTTGTTTTGTCTCGTGAGAGGAGGATCTAAGAGACCATTCACAGAAAACGTACGCTCAAAATTACAAATTTCAGACAGCACGTCAAAATGTATAAAGAAAATTTCAAAAATGTATGAAGCTTTTGTCAGACTCCCCCTCCTACCTGTGTAACGTGCGTAGTTTGTGAATGGCCCCTAATGTAAAAGCCAAAAATAATTTCGCTTCGACTATTCGACTAACATTTATCACGACATTTTCATACGATTCACTGGCTTTCATCGCTTGATGCAACCTAACCGTTGTCATTTGATAATGCAATCCACCTGCCTAATCTACCGTCTCCGTCATTAAGATCTTCATAACCTTATGCTAGGCAACTTTCTAGCAACATCACAAAATTAGAGGGTTCGAAATCGACCAGTGTTACGTGGAGACTGTATCTCAACACTGTATCACAGTGTAATGCACTGTTATCCCTCTAATTCTGTAAGATGTTGCTAGAAAGCTGCGTTGCCTTATGCCGTTATTAGTTAAATCATTTTTTGCTTCTTGATGTTGGGGCGTAAGTTATAATCTGATTTCTTCATAACGACATTTTATCATTTAGTTGTGGAAATGTAACACGCGATGTAAAGACAGCAGACACAATTACTTCATGGTACCTAACTGGATTTGCGACAAACAAAGAACATGGCCTTGGTGTAACCAAAGACAAGACTATTTTCAAAGTGTTCAAGAACTTCTTCATTTCTCTCAATCTATCCTATTCCGCTAAACGAGGCGAAGCTCTCCTATTGGTAATCATCATTTTCAACTACTTACCTCAGACTATTACCACCACAGTTACACTGGACAATTCGCTGAAACAATACGAATTTGTTGATCCAGTCAGACAAGCGTACAAAGACAAAGGATGTCCATTACGTGAGATTGAATGAACTGCAAATGTGCAGAACCAGTGTCTGATAAAAAATGTTTTCTGTCCACAACAGCAATCGAAACGTCTCGCTCACAGAACGTTACGGTGAATCCAAACGATGGCGTTGCCCTTACATTTTTAATCATTCCGGAGATTATCGGTCCGATGTTAATCCGAGTAAGCGCAAAATCACCGATCGCTGCCGATGCCATCGAAGTGCCATTGCTTGTGGAAGCTGAGGGTGTCACGCAATTCAAAAACAAAGCTCTCTTTGTTGATCTTAGAAGCACTTCAAATTTTGAGGCTGTCTTGACGGTTGATGTGCCTAAGAATGCTGTGCCCGACTCGACTAAAGTGCAAGTTACAGCAATCGGTAATTTGGTCTTGAACTTTGAGAACGAAAATATTTTTTCACTGCAATACTATGAATTCTAGGCGATATCATGGGCACAGCTCTGCAAAATATCGACAGTCTCATTACGATACCATCAGGCTGTGGTGAACAAACCATGATCGGTAAATTTTTCGCAAAATTTCACGTTACAATTTTTCCGAATATTCACTGTGACAACCGTTGCTAAAATGTAGGTCTAGCACCAGACGTCGTAGTTTACATTTATTTGTACAAATCCAACCTCTTGACTCCTGCCTTGAAACTAAAATTGCTGAACTACATGAACCAAGGCATTCAGAACGAGTTGAGCTACGCACACACTGACCACTCGTTCAGTGCTTTCGGAAATTCGGATAAATCTGGCAGCTCGTGGTTGACTGCTTTTGTTGTTAGAATTTTCATTCAGGCTGCACCTTTTACGACAGTCGACGCGAACGTGATAATCAATGCGTTAGCATGGCTAGCAGGTCAACAAGTAGGGATAATGATGCTAGAAATGGTTGTCACATTCGCATAAATCAATTTCCTTTTTCATTTAGCAACCCGACGGTAGATTCAATGAGCCGGGTAATGTCTGTCATACGGATATGCAGGGTGAAGCATCGAAAGGAGTTGCACTAACGGCATACATTATCGTTTCGTTCCTAATAGAACCGGTAAATTTTTCGAAATTAAAATCAAAGCTCTACCTCTGCTTAAATTGCGGAAATTTTTGTTTTGTTAGAAATATGCTGCACAGTATACGGCTTTGATTGCGAAAGGTTTGGACTACGTTTATAATACACTACTAACATTGGACGATAAATACTCGCTAGCCATAGCTGCATACGCGGCTCAGTTAGCTAATTACAAACATAAGGACGCTCTGATGACAAAATTAGATGCGGCTGCTAAGGTTAAAGGTGACCAAAAATGGTGGGAAAAAGTACAATTGACCAGTCCAAGCGATCCGTGGAACGGACCACCGTCCGTAAATGTGGAAATTACTGGATACGCTCTTTTAGCATATGTCGCAGCTGATAGAACAATCGAGTGTGTACCAATATCGAAATGGATAATCGCCCAGCAAAGCTCGACAGGTGGATTTAGATCAACACAAGATACCGTAAATTCACAAGAATTTTCTTAGCGAATCTTTTGAGTGCTGAAATGTTTGCTGGCTTCTTGTTCTAGGTCGTTGGCCTCACTGCCTTAGCAACTTTCGCTGGTAAAATTTCCGGCTCCAATGCTGTGTCTTGTACGTTCAAATATGCAACTCAATCGTCTACACTGAATATTGATAAGACCAATTCGCTTGTGCTACAATCAGTAGAAGTAAAGATCACATCGATTCACGTTTCTATAGAACTAGTCGCACTAAATTTTCAATTTTTTCGTTTAGCTACCAAGTACCACCACGTCAGTGAGTGTGGTTTGCACTGGAAGTGGATTTTCATTGGTTGGATTGAGTTATCAATTCAATTTGAATGATGCCGAAGCATCACCAAGATTTACCCTAACTGTAAACGTTGACAAAAAGTCCACCGACAACAGATTGATCTTGAACACATGCACAAAGTTCATAGCCGGCCCGGATGGAAACACAACGAATATGGTCATAGTTCAGGCAGAACTTCCAACCGGTTTTACAGCCGATTTAGACAGTACAAAAACGGGTCTGGCATCGGTGAATGGTTTCAAAAAGGTGGAAACGAAAAAGGGCAACACAATCATTGTCATCTATCTCGACAATCTATCCATCACTGAAGTGTGTTTGCAAGTGGTAGCATATCGACTGTGCCAAGTAGCTGGTCAGAAACCAGTTGCTGTAACTGTGCAAGATTATTATCGTACAGGTAAGACGAGATTCGAAACAGATGAACGTTGGCGATATTTTTAATCTCCGAATGTGTTTTTAGATCGTCGAAAGACTACGTTCTATTCTCTTGCTCAGAAGACAGTTTGTTCCCTTTGCGACACTGCCGAATGTAAAGCATCCTGTGGTAAACTAAAGGATATTAAGTGTCCGGTCAAACCACCGACCCACGAAACATGCGGCAGTTCTAAGGAAGATTGAAGAAGAGCAGAGAGGAAAAATCCTCAATCTGCTAAATAGTTTTGTTTAGATAACTCTAATTGATTGATGCCAATAAAGTAAAACTGACCAGTGTCAGCAATTTTAACATTTGAAAGCTGCAAATTGTTTTACCTTCGTCAGTACAACATTGAATGTTGCGTCTTATCATTTTAGAAACTGCAGAAACATTAGCCTATCATCATTGAATCTACTACTTCTATTGATGATCCTTATGTTTGGTACCAAATCTTCTACTTCATTTGTTAAACTGCATCTAACGAACGGTCGTAGATGTTTTGTCACATCTCAAATGGAAAATCCAGTTTCATTAATTCATTTCGTCCAGCCAAACGGTCAAATTTTCCTGAAGTTCTAAATTATAATTGAGTTGAACTAAATTCATAGTCGCAAAATGATACATCACCTTGATAAAAATGGCTTCAACGACGTACTACGAGAGTTTTTCGATGGTCTAACTGACGAAGAGCTTGTTCAATATTATCGTGCATGTGCTATGAGAGGATGTTTGGATGACGTTGCTGAGGTTGAAAGGTATTACAAATTCTTACGATTTCGCGGCAACATGGCTCTCCGTGTAACTCCCTACAATGCCGTGTTTCTCGAAATCGATCTGATGCCGATGTTTTTTGGAAAAATCGTTCTCGAAGATTGTAGAATTGTGCACTTGGCGCTGGACGAAATTAACATTTTAACCGAAGGTGATCTAAGTATTGTTAGAAGATTTTGCCACCGAGTGCTAAGGAATGCAACCGGCATTAGAGCTGTGAAAATTTCGGGCCGATTTCATGCAGAAACCGATATGGCGCTTATCTTTACCACATTGGCCATGCTATCACGCACAAATGAGATTGATAAAGTGTATATTGATTGTAGCTTTGAATATGACAAACCAACACTAGAACTTATTCCAAAAGGTTATGTTCGTCATTTTTGGATCGATACGTTTTTATATTGGAATCAACAGGGTCGAATAATTAGATTCTACTTAAATATGGCTAAATTATCACCGAATTATATAGAACATGTTGGAAGTGTCGCTGCTGACATAGAAAGCGAATCAGATCCAATCAACTTTGAACTACATTTCGTTAACTAATCAAATAAATTGAAGTCAGTCAAAAAACTCGTGAAGTGTAAAAATGTGAGTTGACGTTCATTTTTCGAGCTATTGTTTTCGCTTACATTTTTTGTTTTAATGTGTGGGGTGACCCAAAAATTTTTGTTAAATCGACGTAGACGCAGAATGTAAGTCCTATACCCATTAGACATATCAATCTCAATGCATTTGTAACAAAAGCTGTTCATCGGGGTAGCCCGGAGTATACAACCTTGTGTGTAATGATTTGACCCTATTGTCATAATACTTACTATCATAATAAACAATTTACTGATACACATAATATTGTTTTCACCACCGATCGAACTCTAAAGCAAGCAAATCAATCAAGGAAACATGTGTCAGTTAACGGTCAACTACCTCTTAATTCCGAGAAAGTCGGATAGTTGAATTGTCCACAATGAATTTCTCTTCCATATTAGTATAAAAGACTTAAGAGTGAATTCGCGAAATCTTCAAACAGTCGAGATTCAACCCATGGCCGATCCTTGTGAGCTATGGCTCAAATGAATCCCCTTTTCAAACTGTGAACTTGTGAAACAACTTTTTTCTTGAAACACTCTGGTTGGGCCGCTGGGGCTCTGAGAAAAATGGTCCCCGGATGGGTCGCGGAAACAGTTTTTGACCAATAGTTTCAGCAAGACCAATTCGATTAAAGTCATATTATGCTCGATTATGAGGCTTAACAAGACACACACTGCAGACTACCAATGATGGCTGTGCCGCCCATCAGATGTCAGAAGTCAGTGTCAGATGTCAGCTACAAAACTCCAGCTTGGAGCATCCTGGTATCTGTCTCACCTGTCGCCCAGAGTTCTTCAAAAATTTCATTTTTTTGAGGTTTTTAACTTACAGCGCCGGCTGGATGGACCGCAAGCATGCTCTAAGAAAAGATCCATGGATTTCGAGATATTTTGGTTTAAATTTTGTTCGTCACTGGACAAGGTCGTGGATTGCTACATATGATGGTGGAGCAATTTCCCGATTTTATTTTTTAACTTTCGGAAAATTTACTTTTCCGTTCAAGGACTGTTCACATGTTACGCCACGCTAAAAGGGTCAAATATGACCCAAATTTGTTATTACTGTCACGTTTTGCTGAACATCCTCCCCCCAATCGGAGTGTGACGTAATATGTAACAGCCCCTTATTTGTTAACTGGTGGATGAAAATACGAAATTTCAACAAGAGCAAAGTTAGCGGACCCAAATCGCTTGACCTGAAATTTCCTATCTTTACTCAGATACAATGCTTTCCATGCTGGTGTGAACTGTGAATCACAGTTTTTATGCGTGAAACGAACATATCAATTGGGTGCACCTTTTTGCAAAACGAAAACCAAGTAACAAATCAGGAGAGAAAATCCTTCAGAATTTTCATCCGAAGAAAAACGTCAATAGAACACCATACTCTCGCCGTTTGTGAGTTGAGAAAGTAAAGGACTTACACCGCTTGGATGAAAAACTTTTGTCAAAACACAGTTCAGAATATCGTTCTTGTAAATAACAACCAACTTGATGAAATCTACAAAAATTGGAATGAAAAGAATGCGCGGTGGCGCACATCGAGCCAACACAGGTAGAATTTTACAAAAATTTGACCTGAAAATCGGCAAATCTGAATGGTCCTGAACCTGTGCCAAATTTACCTGATTGATTCATCATTTATCCGGCTAATTCCACGACCTTGTCCCGTGACTAACAAACTGAGTCTTGAAATTGCTCGGAATCGGTGAGACTTTTCTTAAAGCAAGCTTCATAGAACCTTATCTGGTGTACAAATGATCCTCTTTTCGTAGATTTCGAGAAATTTTAGTGCAAAGTTTGTTAGTCACGGGACAAGGTCATGGATTGCTACAGATTAACAACAGTGAATTTCGAAAAATTTCCTTGACTATGGACACGAATTTTACGCCGCAAATGAATGTCCGTGATCACCTTAAGACCCGTACGAAGTACGAGGGTCTAATATTTTCAGTCTTACGTTTTTAACACGTCGAATATTTATCCCTGAGTTAGGGGAAACGTTTTGTGGTTGCCGGGAGATTAAAAATCAGCGGGATACCTGGAGTATATCGAACCTAGTCTTGATGGGACTTTTTATTCCAAGAATTCTCAAATGCTAGTTTAAGTTCGAAGATGAGTGACATAGTTCGAGCCGATCCAGAGATATGATCGAATCAGTGTGGTCTACACTTGTCACGTAATTACCGGCAGTACTGCTCATAATGTTGATAAATAGTGCAAATGAAAGGTATTGGCTACACCAATCCAGGAAAAAAAGTTTGTCAAATCGGATGAGTGGATCGGAGCCATGGAGCGTCAGTCGAGCTGCTCGGCCGAGCTACACTGAAGGTAGAGTTTTCGGCCGATATCTCGAGTAAATTTCACCTGGATTCGGTGAATTTTTTCAACAGTTCAGTTCTTCGAATTAGACTTCGTACGGGACTTCCGAACAATTTCAATGGCACGCAATTGAGAGATGTTTGTAAATGGGAAAAGTCAGAAATGCAGCGTTGCAGTGTCGGTTCAAGATTGAAGTCTTTTCTGGACAAATAACTGCATTGAATGCACAACTCGTACGAGTCACTCCTTATGTTTTCATGAAAACTTGACACCACGATAAGTCCCGAATTTACCGATCGATTTTAATAAACTTCGATAAAGACTTGTTGTAGATCGGTCAGTGATAATGATGGTAGTGTCATCAGTGACGCAAATAGGAAATTTTGCCACTTCTCATTTCAACTGTTTAATTCAATTCATTTTCAATGGTCTCTATGACACTGAAAAATATTTTACAAAAATCTCGAATTCATTCCTGCTTCTTTGACTCCTGTTGAAGTGATTTTTGGCGCTGTTCAGCTAGTTTCTGTTGTAGCGTTTTTTGTGGGCTGCGAAAAATGAAAATCGAAAGTCACATTAAAACCAAACGAAAGTTTTAACAACTGCAATTCATTCAATACCTGGTTTGATGCATTGATGGTGATGGTTGTCTGGCTATGGGTGGAGGTAGTTTATGCGGTGAATGTGCTGTCATTGGCGTCGCACTAAATTTCAATGGAGATGTGTCGACTCGATGAGCTGCTTGCTGATTCTTGTTGGTCGGCTGATTTTTGAGAAGGCTCATTGTACTTGGCGCATAGTTTCTGGACGAATGGCTTGGCATTGACGATGAATGAGCGTCGTACAGTTGTTTACCCGGAAGCGGAAATGGCAAAGCTTTTTCGAATTTCGTTTCGGTTTTCCTGTTTCCAGAAGATTGAGTTTTCGTCTGCTTGCTGGAAGACTGTGAAAATGCTGCTGGCGGCTTCAGCATGGAGTTCGGCGGAACAATATTTCCCCGAGACATCATGCTCATCATGTTCATGTTGAGCATTTGTTGATAACCGGCCAGAACGTCTCCATACAGACCTGGTTGCTTAGCTGTGAAGTCTGCGAACGGAACGGTTGCAGAACGTTTGTGCGTTTTCTTCTGTTTTCTCGGTTCTGGGTGTAGAGTAACGTGTGGAAGATTAGCCGGCGCTTTCTTTTTGCCATAGTTAACTGACGGATAGCCAACTGGTGGAGCCGGTGTTATTGACAAAGATTTTGGCAAGTCCTTCGGTATGGTGACATTTTTGCCAATGTGTGGAAATTGCAAACTCGACTTGAGCTTAGACATTTCGGAGAACATTTTGTTCGTCAGCAGCTCTGACTTGGGTATCACAGATTCAATATCGAAATCCGCACCACTGTCAATGGTCAATGGATTTTCGTGTGGTCGTGTGACGTTTTTAGAAGACTTTGACGACGCATAGGAACTGGGAGTTATGGTCAATTGACCGCTTCCCACTGAAATGACGGTTGACGTTGGATTTGACACAACAGTAGACGACGGAGGAATGGATTTTTTCATATCAACTTTCGGAAGCTTATTCGAAGCTGCAGCTGCGTTAAATGCCTTCGGTTGAGTTGATGTGTAAATTGACGGTGCACCAATATTATCCAATGCACTTAACAGCGACGTTGGTGATATGCTCGCTTGTAATTTGTAGTATTCTTCCAATAAAGCTGACACTTCTGCAGGACTGGAATACTGTGTAGCCATCGATGGACTGCTGTAAATGCCGAGAATTGCTGCAATTGTTGCTGGACTCATTTTCGATTGACTCCAATCCAGACTTTTTGAAAGGGAATTCTTACTGCCCGGTGGTCGACCACGAGGTCGTTGGGATGATGATGCAAACATTGAAGTAGTAGATGTTGCCGTCGACGATGGAACAGTAAACGTCGGCACCGGCGTCGCTGACGCAATTGTGGTAACCGTTGCTGTTGATGGTGTTATGATCATAATATCGTCCGACGATTTGGTGACAGGAGCAGGAGGCGGTGCTGTAGCGGTAGCAGTGTTACAACTCGATAGATTAGCCAATGACGGGAACATTTTCAAACTGTTCAAAAACGACGATTCGGTTA
>JANTFA010162116.1:0-10276 GCA_026413405.1 Phytosciara flavipes
GAGTTTGTATAGTAAGTCGTTTATTACAACCAACTAAACAATCGATACAACACTCATGGTAGCTTTTTTGTGCTTGTAAATAACACGCTGTTCACTGGAACTACATTGATGGAGTAGATAGAGAACCCATTTCATTGATGCATATATGTTCAGACGTTTTGGGTCAGTGTTTTTTGAAAATTATTTGGAACAAATCAAGAAAGATCGATAGATGGGAACCGAATAAAATTAAATGCCAATTCTGCAATTGGATCGTATCCTACAGAATACACAACAGATCATTGAAAATTTGATTTGCAATAATTAAAAAAGCAAAGCGAAATTTATCGCTGAAGAGACTGCGATAAGCTTTGAAGTCTTTTCAGGATTTGCGTGATGAATTTGCAGTCAAATTCGACTGTCTGTGACAAGTTAATCCAGACGAAAAAGATATTTTGTTTGTTTTTTCTTAACGCTAGTAAAACATGTCTTGTTGCAAGTATACCAGGATCGAAAATATATCCGAAAGTTAGAGATAGTCCGCTAGATAATATGCTGTTTAGCACTAAAGAGTGAGTGTGCTTGGAGTGAGTCCAAGACAAGGACTTCGTAATAAAAGCGAGTATCTATACGGAATTCGTTCCGATTAAAAGGAAGTAACTGAAAAGAAATATCGAACGTCGAGCCATATCGGTAGAAGACTTCATAAGAGCAAGACGAAATTCAGGATATAGGTCAACGTGTAACACAGGGTGACACCATCTCACCGAAGTTATTCACATCAATTCTGGAGAGTGTTTTCAAGAAATTAGACTGAAGTGAAATGGTAAGCAACACAAATGCAGAATGTCTGATTAATCTCCGTATAGCAGATGACATCATCCTTATAGCAGCTGATCTAGACCAAGCTCAGATCATGTTAGAACAGCTGAACGAGGTAATGACAAACATTAACGAAGACAAAGTCATTAAAATTGGTGACACAATCATCGAACAAGTCGGCACTTATGTGTTTCTTGGCCATGAACTGAAATTGGGTCTACACAACCTGACCGCAGAAGTCGACTAGTCAAGATTCGAATTGGTTTTGGATGGGCAGCGTTTAGGAAACTTAAGCTTATATGAATGTCAGTTTCAAACTTAAAGTGTTTGACACATGTGTCCTTCTAGAGTTAACGTATTGAGCGGAAACGTTAACAAAAGCATCTGAAAATAAAAAAAGTCAGAGCTTCGCAAAGAGCCATGGAAAAAAGTATGCTTGGATACGCTCAGAGACAGAAAGTGCTCGTGCAATAATGACATCCACTCGTTTTTCCACATTTGTGAACCCCTTCACCCACATATTTCCTATACTTACAACATGGCTTACCTCGTCTTCTCGAAACTCCCTCCCCTTCTATGTGGACGTCATGATTGCATGAGCCCAAAGACAAATCAATTGATTCGACAGAAAACAAAAGTCGTTGATGTCATGGAAAGAATAGCATCTCTAAAGTGGATTTGGACGGGACATATTGCAAGGAGGACAGATAGACGTTATACCGAAACAATCATGGACTGGAGACCACCCTAAACAAGATCTAGAGACAGACGAGTGGAATCATAAAATCTCTGAAAGAAAAGAGTTGAAAAGAGAACTGCCAACAAGAAGTAGCGATGGATCCGTCGAAATTGCATGTACTTTCGGGGCAATCAGTGTAACTCGTTTTTTTTTACATTTCCGTTGCATTTCGGAGGAAGTAGAACCGTTCAAATTCCATCGAAGTTAACAAATCGTTACTCACTTTTTCAATTGTTTATATCTCATCAGGGGTGAGTTTAACCCCCATATAAGACTATTTGTCCCGAAAGTACATGCAATTACCTCTCTAATGATACAAAACACGACTTTGTATACGCTTCCATAGGAAAAAAATTTTCGACACACAAGCGTCGAGAAATTTTATTGAAATGGTTGTCGCTTCTTATCAGAAAATTTTTTTTTTATTAAATGAGTCCAATTTCAGCGGGTTGCTCCCTCTTTACTAGAACAATTCAATCGAAGCATTTATTGAACATAAATGAAGAGGATAGCTGAAGTGCCATCAAATCAAAAAGCCATCACACTGAAGGTATAAAACACGGAAACCACATTTTTATCTATCGTCCAAATGGTCACAAGCAAGCAATACCTTTTCATCACTAAAACAATAATCATAAATCACATGACAAACAACTCCTTTCAGCAATTTATACAGATTTATCTTACACATAAAACTTTTTGCTTTTATTGCAATCGTAACACACCACTGCGCCGAATTGAAAAATGTATAAACATTTGAAATGAATAGCGCGCGCAACTAAAATATCGTTTCACATCCAATAAACCCATTCACATCGGTATAAAGTCTCGCAGAACACTAAAAATGTATTCAAAGATGAAGTTCCATCGATGCGTTCATTGCTCGTGGACCACACAAAATCGTTTTCAAAATGAATCAAATGAATGTGAAGGCGGCGCTAACAAGCCCATTGGTCGGCACCGAGAGCATTGTTTATTCAATCAGTGTGGGAGAATAATGTTATAAAAAGAAGGATGAAAGTATTGAAATTATTAATGTTGCTTGATGTTCGTTGTCTTAAGTGTATATTATATGAATTTGAATATGCACTCGGTTGGATATGTTACTATAATAGTTTGTTAGGAAGCTGTGATTAGTTTATTTTAATGGTGTGTTTATTTTGCAATAAATGAAGGATAAATAAATCGACTGAATGGTCATTTTCTACTCTCATACCGGTCTTGATTTAATGGATAAAAATAAATTGAAAAGATTTATTCAGAGGGAATTGCTTGCTTGCGCGATCGTATACAATTTCATTGAATTGTTTTTCAAATATTGAGAGGAAGTTGCAATTCTATTCACTACGCAAATTCAGTGGGACGTCGGGAAAAAAATTTTTTTTTTCGAGGAGCTGAATACCAAAAATGTGTCGATAGTTAACCATAAAAACGAAGAATATGTATCCATTACCATTAGCAGTATACTAGGAGCGGTATTCTCAAACTCAGAATTGCGAAACTTCACCTAAAGTTCTAAAGTGACATACCCGAAGGGGTGGTCCACTTGTTGGACCGAAATGAATAAGTCGAACCAAAGTGGTCTGAACCGTAAGAAAAATTAAGCTGGGCTTCACAGAGGGCGTCAAATGCCATTCAGAACAATGTGACTAAGATACCCCTCGTGTCACCCCTCGGAAACAGCTCTTTCGACAGTGGGCATGTTGGAAGAAGTACTTAATGTATGACGTTCAGTATACCGTTAGATACAACGATTGAGGGATCGTACATAAATAATGTCACTCAGTGATGTCATCAGATTTAAGATTTAAATCGCTAATAACTTGACAAGTATGCACCTTGTTGAGTCAATGGTGTGTCATACCTTCAAATACACCCTCTAAATGGGGAGGTAGTGTGATTCGAAAAAGTACATACTTGTCGGTTAATAAGGGATTAGTGACGTCATTGATGTACGACCTCTAAAGTACATCACTTATCACATTATGATGGCGGTTTTCTAGGACTTAGAGGCAATAAAAAATCACAAAATTTTATTCTATCAATTTGGATGAAATTTCAAATACTAAGACTAACTGTTAATTTAAAAATCAAGAGAGCATTAAAAACCCTCTATAAAACAGATAGATCTGTTATCAACGATAAAAAATAAATGGAAAACAGCGGCTCGTGCAGCCTTTATATAACAAGGTTCAAAGAATTGAAGTACAAGATTTGAATTATTTTGAAATTGCTTCGATCAAAAAAAGTAGAACACCCAGATCACATGGAAATACTGCCGACATGCTTACCGTCTGTCTGTGGCAGTTAAGTAACTATCCGTTTATTTAATTATAGTTCCTAGCAAACGATACTCAACGATACTAAACGTTGACAACACTAACGATAATTTGTCATTATGGCTTACGTTAATTGCATATTGTGTGGTCCCTGAAAATAAAATTTTACCTACATACAAGAGCCCATTCAATTGAAGAATTTTCAGATTTTACCATTTTGGCGAAAATGAGTTTTGAAAAAAGGTGAACTTCTGAAAGATTCGAATCCAAAATCACGAAAACAAGAATCAGCTGAAAAGCCGTTAAACTTTCTTGTAGACCAATTTTCTTCTCAGGTTAAGTAAAATTGGTGGCAAGCACTCAACCAGAATTGATTCGGAAACAATTTTATGACCAAGCAAACTCACTCGTGCGTTTTTGCGAGCGAGCTTGCTTTTATGACAAAATTGTCCGCTCATGTAATGAGATATTTCCGCAGCATACACAAAAACTACTGAAGAAACATTTGATTTTAGTCGACCAATAGCATCTGATGAAGTGTTGATTCGACTATACTAAAATGTAGATACAAACAACAAAAAGCAATTACCTTTCAATGGAAAATTATTTTTGAGTAAAACGTAACGCAGTTAAATTGCTCCCATGCATCTAGTACGGTATCCATTTATTTTGCTTCTAGGTTTCCAAAGCTTATGTGCTATACATTAGCGAGATCACTGATTGTTCTGGGGTGTTTTACTTCGGACGGTTAGCACAGTTAGCCTTGCGGGGAAGCAAATGATTTTGTATGAAGTTAGAACTGTTTCCAACAGTGAGTTCTGCGGGTGGGGTAAACAATAGATCTCCAACTCACTTGTGTTAGTGTTAAAGCAAAGTAAAACACTCTATATGTGTGAGGACAAAGTAAGATGTCACAGCTTCAATTGATGTCATTGCTGCATATCTAATCTGTTATCGATAAGAACGCCCGAGGTGTGACAAAATCAAAGAAAATTCATTCTCTGCACAACACTATAAATTGGATAAGATCTACCACGGACAAGACGTTTCCATGAACATTTTTCTTTTCGAATCGAATTCTTTATTCGGCATTCATGTGTGACTAAAATATATGTGGGCTAGGCTCGCTAAAGATATGCACTAGGCTAACACCAGTTAAGGGCTACTTTAGCACTCAGACCTCAATGTTACAGAAGCAATGTGTATTTCATATTGAGTATCAAATGAAATAATTCGACCGTGAACGTATGACTGGCTGACATGCTATCACTGCCTAACAGCAAAATTTATGTGTAGTGATACTAATGGAGTGAAAGATTTCGTATCAATTTGTTGTGAAATATTAGATCAGAAGGAGTTGAATATTTCAGCAATTTGCAAGGTTACAGTGAACTGTAGTCAAAAGAGTGCTGTACAATTGACAAACATGAAGGCATTTGATTCATTGCTTATTGTTGAGTTCCAATTACTTTAGTGAATCTTGATGCTTTTATTTTCCTCATGCTCGAAAGTGACTTATTCCACCACAAGTCCACTCCATTAAGGAAACATGAAAATCGACTGATAGCCCAAAATCATCACGCAACTCAGAATAAAAAGATGAAAACCAAAAATTCCCATTCTCGTTTCATTATTGATCTCGGCTTCGCCTCAGGTCAGCCACTATACCTGAACTATTAAACTTTTTATCTCTCTTGTTTATGTAAATATAAACAAATAAATTTGGTTCTGTTCCAATCCATTTAGTATAGCACTAATATGAGATTGAATAATAAAATTTTATTCCAATTAAATAAACTTTTAAATGAAATACGACTGCCCATAAATACAAACACGGACTCGTAAAATTGTCGCCGAAATTAGCAACAAATTTGCGCTAATGAAATATGTCGCAAATTGATATTTATTTATTTATTTGATTTTATTTGCCAGGTTCTCTCTCTGTTTTTTTTCTTCTTCGTAGCTCTGTTTCTTGATATTCTTGGCATATCATGCACACACACACACACACATAACATAATATCTGCCAAATAGCGTGAAATGGTTAATAAACATGTCCTGCGGCACAGCAGGAGGTACCATATAGTTGGTTGTATTATATATTTGTGCGCCGTGAACAGCAACAACAACAACGATTATGGAATATTATTGAAGGCGAAAATTTGTTAAGTTCGCGCTAACTAAATTTTTTTTTGTTTGCATAAATTTGCATTCCTTTCATCAGTTTTTCGTTCGTTGTGGCTTGCACTTATATGGACAAAGGTGATACCTAGCCGATGAGAACAACAAAATAATTTTTTTTTGAAAAGGATCGGATCATAGATAAAAATCTTAATCAGACAAAGCATCTGTTAGAATTGTAGAAAATAGCTTGTGGACAGATGTTTCTCTTGCCATCTTCGACTTTATTAAGAAGATCTTTCAAAAACAGTTGAGGCTCGGAACAAGTCAGGTTTCACTTGACCTGAACCTAAAACGAAAAAGCCTGTTCCTAATATAGGATTTTTCTTCGTAAGATACAAAAGTAACATTCCTGAGCATACCCACAAAATCTTCACATTATATTATGGGTATTGTACAATTAGTGCTCTCAAAGAACCGTACACAGAAGAATGGCATGAATGACGTGACTAATTCAAAACGGTTAAGTCTAACTTCAGGCGAAGGTAGAATGAACCTGTTCGGAGCCTTACTTTGTTAGGAGATATTTTACTTCCTGTAAATCTCGAAATAACGTTAAACCTTTGAACTAAAGCTCGGAATCAGTGACCGCAACAAAAATATAAGGAGAGCACGAGTATAGCATACGACGTAGTTGTCCTGAAAGGCATACATTGTAAAACTACACTGCTAGTTATCTCCTTAAATTATTCCATTTAAACTCATCCATCGTTAAAATTGCTTATAGCAATTTCGAAAGTCCCGTAAGAAGTTCAATTGGAATTCTGAAATCCAAGATCCAAGAGCTGAAAGAAACTAAGACTTCACTATATGGTTGAGTAGCTCGACTTAGGCTCATTCTACGGGCTCCAACTTCCGATGTTGACAAATTTTCGCAAGTTTTTTTTTCCTAGATTGCTGCAGTCAATACTTTGGCATCTCCTGGTAACGACAAATGGTTCCCCCTTACTGAGGGATTTTCGTATTCAAAGTGATAAGTGAAAATATTGAACTCTCGGACTTCGTGTGAGTCAAAAAATGAATGACTTGGGTGCGAAGATCAGGTAATTTAAAGAAAACTCTGACCTGACTTGAGTCTAGTTTCCATTTAAAATTGGGTTAGCTTTTATGTTTGATTTGAATAATTCATTCTGGTTTCAAGTCGATTCAGGTCAAGTGAGAAGGTCATCAAATTATCAATTAAACTCGACCTGATTCAAGATTTGACTCTGAACTAACGAAAAAGCTGCTGGCAAAACAAGTTAAACCAACAATCCCTTTACATTTTTACTCAACGGTGACCTTTATTTTCCGGTAGTTTTTTTTTCTTCACAAAATCCATTTTCTCGAAATTCTCTTCGGTGTCTTCATAACTGATTTCAAAGTTGACCGGCGAGCCACGCAAAGTACCAACGCGATTCATTTGTTCCAAAACAATCAAAGAATCTACGTCAATACCGACGTACACACATTTGGTGGAATCAGTGGCATCATTTGACTGCGCAGATCGTAGTTCCCAACGTTTAGTTAGCAATCGTGGATTTTCCATTCGCAGTTGTTCCATCAACTTATTGAAATGAAAATATTGTGGAACATGAAATTTTAGGCAAATGGTTTTCAGTTGATGGTATCGGATGGGATTCTGGACGGGGTGAATATCGACGCCTAGATGGTTAGAGAGTGTGTTCTTCAGCCAATCAAACGACATGGTGTTTATGCATAGGATTTCCAGTACACCGTCTTTGAATTGTATATTTCGGAGCGAAGGCTTTTTCACTTTCATGCAATTGATCGAATCAATTAGAACTCTGGTCAATTCGATGGCTGACGCTTTAGTCATTTTTGCAGTCCGATTGAATAACTTCACGACGAATGGAACATCGATGAACTGGTCCGAGGGTACGTGAAACTTTTTCGGCAATCTGATGGCAACGCATTCTTCCAGTGCAATTTTGATGCTCTTCATGATATTTTGGACCGATTGACCCTTGGCAATAATCTGCTTTTTTACAGCTTCATTGCTCAGCAACGAATACGGATTCATGATCAAGTTCTCGATGCAATCGTTATGATTTTGGCCAGGACACATGAACGGAGAAATGATGCTGCCGATTTTGGAGTGTGGCCCACTAAACTTTTGAGTTTTGTTTACAGTCTCTTGTTGAGGCTTACGATTTTTCATACTTTCGATCAGAACTTTTTGCGATTCAAAAAATGAGGCCTGGTTTTCCGGATCAGTTCGGCTTAGATTTCTTAAGACAATGTTGCTTTGGTAGATCAGTCGATCAAACTTTTTGTTGCCAAATCTTTGTCTTAGAATTTGGTTGCAAGATTGAGTTCGAATAGCATTCGGATCAACCGACATTGCCATCAGAATTTTATTTTTGATTTGCAAGTCACTGGCTGATAGCGACGCCCAATTGTTTGATTTTTTTCGAAACAGGTCCGTTACCAGCTGATTCAGAGAAGTCCATTCCGTCGATACACTTCGAATTGCCGTCTCGGCGGCACAGTTAGTTGTAAAATCGATCGTGTCTCCAGCTTTAATGGCATTTGCGGCAGCGCAACTTGTGTTGATAGCTTTCTGTTCAGTAGCAACATTCCCAACACCAGCATGATCAGTAGATGTCTCGTGTGGTGGATTTTTTGCCGTTAGGAACACTTTCTTTGGGCAATCGTTGAAACTGCGTCCTTGCTTTCGTTTTGTTGCATTACGTAATACCTCTGGCTTAGCAAGAGATTTCGTCAGTTGATTTCCATTCAACGTTTTTTCCATAACCGTCTTTTTTTCTATTACGGCTGGTATTCTGGTATTCTTCTTCCAATCGGCTGGTGGTAGTGGATTATTTTGAGTCTTTTGAGTACGACGTTCATTGCAGTCGGCAGAAGAAAGTTTTCGAGGTGTCAGAGCGCATGAAGCAGATGGCAACGAGGTAGCCTGAAAGTAAAAATTAAAAAAAAATTATTTCAGTCGATCGAAGTTTGAATTGGCAGTCATGCAGTCGAAGCGTCATGCAATAAAACGTTTTTGTTGGGGTGAGGCACTGAGGCAAGGTCTGATTCTTGCGCTAAATTATTTATGAAAGACGCTCTAGCAACCGTTATTTACCTGTGAGTGTTCGACCCTAGCTATTACTCCTGGCGATGGTTTCGATGGAAAGTCGTATACTTTCGAGGTCACGGTGAGGGTTCTTTTCGACTCAGTCTTTTCAAATTGCTGAACCGGTAGCTCAATTAAATTGGGATTCGATTGACTGCGGTAAGTTGAAGAGGTTGTTGAGGTGCTCTCGAATGCAGTCCCTTGCTGCACAGGTAGCTCAAAAAAATTAGCATCCAATTGACTTCGTTGATACTTTAAATGGAACGCTGGACCAACATTGTTCTGACTCTGCTCCGGAATATGACGAATCACACTGGACTTCTCTGATACTGTAACTGGTCTCGCCCATGGCTGCCATGTATTTTCGTATTCATTTGGTTGATACGCTTCATAATATGAATCAAAATAATTGGATGATTTGTCCCAGTCGTGACCTGTTTGAGAGCTCCCAAACGATGACGACGTTGCATTGTTATTGTAGTCCTGGAATGCAGTTTTCTGGTCTTGTTGTTTTTTCATCAGTTCGATCAATTCAAACTTCAATTTCTGGTCCACCAATTTCAAAACAATTCGTTTTCTTTTGGATAATTCCTGATCGGTTAATGGTCGATCAGGTGCGGTTCTTTGGCCGAACATGATTTCATTTGCATCAGGCTCGAATTGGGTGTACATGTCGCGTTGCTTTTCAGAAAACATTTTCTCTAGATTTGTCTGAGTTTTAATTTATTTCAATTTGAGTTTTATCACAGAGGTTTGATTTATTTCAACAAAATTGTTGTTGACGCTGCATGATCGCATCATGTTACAATATCAGCCGTGTATTCGAAATACAAGTAGAACAAAGCCAAAGTGTTGGTTCAATTAATGCCAGGATACGTTCATCTCAACTTTATTTCGTAAAGTTCAATTAATTCGAAAATAGTGACGCGCACTTTTATGAAAAGAAATTTTTATCTTCGGGTGTTGATTGTAATTGGGGGTACAGACCACATACTCATTGATTAAAGACAGTGTTATATTGAGGTACATCCTATTAAAAGAGATTCACAAGTTAGATTCAAGTTGTTTGTTGATTTTTATTCGATTCTTATTCGCTCATCCAATACATTAGAATGCAAACGGCTGTGTATTTTATAATATGGCTGCATATCTTATACGAATATGGTTAGAGATTTTATATTCTCATAATGCGTGCAA
>JANTFA010162127.1:0-10275 GCA_026413405.1 Phytosciara flavipes
ATAACTTTTCCTACCTTGTATCGAAATATCGCGACTTTGTCGCGTATTTCCGACATCGTTTAGGAAAAACGTTGTTCTAACTTATGCTAAGAGGCTTTTTTAGCGAATTCGATTCCATCCCTCGCCTCCGGCTCGTGCCGCAAACCTCTCATTCGCTAAAAAAGCCATGTAGCATGCGTTAGGAAAATAACTATTTGGCACCCAGGTGCTAATAGTCTCGTAAACCATCAGTGCAATAGTCTAAAATGACTATCGGCATCGGCACCCGTATTTATTGTTGAACTGACATAACGTGAAATTTTGCTTGATTGTACAACTGTTAACAGCTGAGCAACTTGATTTTTCATTGTAGAAATGAACAAAAAGGAAATTTCCCTTGTACGAAATGCTATCCACTTCATTGTTCCCTGTAGAAATGAGCAGAAAGTGAAACATTTATTCCTTGTACTAATGCTCGTTCATTGCGAAATGAACAGAAACTGAATTTTCACGGTACGAATAGTCTTCAATGCACTATTGGCATCTCCGGTGCCATTAGTTTCTACCATCCGTAAAACTATTGATTTAGTCACTGAGTAATGCGAGCACGTATAAGACACGAACAGGAATTCTTACAACATAAATAATTGAGACACATAATTCGGTTGGATTAATCTACCTTGTCGGTTTCAATTGAGGTTAATTTGTTAGAAAATGTAGCGAACACATAGATTTTTGTGGTTATTCTTTGCAAACGGTTCAAGAGTGCAGAATCGATGTTCGGGTTAAAGATATAGTTCGTATACGACAACAACATTTCTGTTATTGTAAGTTCATGTTGATTGTTTATCAATTCTCACCAGTAGATTCTGGGTTTGCAGAAGAAAAGCAAACGAGCCGAATAGTTTACCTTACACCAACAGATCTTTTCATAACAGATGATTCCAATTAAAAACACCACTCAAGGTCAAACTAAATTCGGAAGCGTTCCTCTTTATAAAACCATAAGCTCAAGGCTCTGTTTGTGTACTAAAATTAGAATAGCAAAAATTTCAATCTCCTTTTTCGCTACGTTGTATGGTTAGGTGTGAAAATAATGATCGAGTAAAAACCGCATGTGGGAAACTATGATGTTTGTTTATAATTTATTATGGCGCTTCTGATCAATGGAAGAAAAAAAAGTTTTCAAATTCAATTCAGATGTTATGAAGTACACCGAAGTGTGTGAATGAAAATGATATAGACATCGGTTGGATAGCAGGTGTGAAAATAGTTTCTTTTTGTCCAATTCTTATTTGCTTAACACTATCTGAGTGAGCATGGTGATGAAATTTAAATTAAACAAATTACTATGCTGGCTTCCAGATATGTTCACTTTTTCCTCACCTGCACACCCACACACATGACACACATCTACCATGCAGTTTCAATTAGTATATCGTTCCATACGTTCGTTTTTCCAAGTTAAAACATTCGTTACGTTTGCGATTATGCTATGTCTGGAGCACCAGGATTAGCGTTAGCCTTAAATTACATTAGAGTCGTGTTTTGCTAACCTCAACGGCCGACAAGCACACTGAAAGTGCATGAATGTTACGTATCTAGACAACATTTTTATTTTGCATTATCAGCCGGAATCGAAATCGAATTTAATTTCCATTCGTGTTATGTTATCAGAACGGCATGTCTGTATCCAATTATGTAAATGCTAATTGATACATACGCTCGGCATTAATGGTATGGTAGGCGAGCAACAACGAACAACATTTATATCGAGACATTCACATGGAGTCTCGACATGTAAGAGAATATTGTACTTTTGTTTCGTTCGCATAGCATAATCCCATTTAGCATGTTTGATTTATCAGCGTATTCGAGGATTACATTACATGTATTCCGTCGCGTCGGCTGATATTGTGTTATTGTTAAAGCCCATGAATGGGTCTCTTAGAAATTATTGTCGAGCATATACTGCTACTGATAACCGATACGATGGAAAATATTTGTTGTTTTTGTTGTGAGTTTAATGGAAAACAATCCTTTGTTCACATTTGTGCACTCTATGGCTGAAGCATATCCGTTTAATTAGATAGATAAATGCTAGGCACTGAGCCCGTTTCGATGTCATAAAAAATTTCCCTTTTGATCAGATCGATACCATTTATTTTATTGAACCTGTTCCAACTGAAAAATCGCTTGTACTCCAATCCGAAACCACTGTAACGTTTTTATTCTTCTGCACCAGTCCGATCGATGCCATTTATTATGTCTTGATGTCTTCTCCAGCACTATAATTTAGATTTATTGTTTTATTGGAAGAGAGTTTAATAACACTCGGTCGAACATGGAGAAAGTTTAATTTACTTGTCTAAACAAAACGGCATCAACAATGAGAAACTCTTAATTAGATGATGTTAGCATTGTGGAGACGATGATGTACTCAGTGATTTGCTGTACCGCTAGTTTGTTTAACTCTTGTAGACATAACTAAAACGAAAAACAGAACCGAATGACCTATAATGTGGTTGTGTGAACTGTGAACAACAGATTTAATGATTTTATTCTTATCAACTCAAACAACTCAATGAACAAGCCATTAAATCGGATGATTTTTTCTTTCAAAGCATCAACTCCTCTCTGAAGCGATCTTTTAATTGAATGCCGATTGATTTCAATAAATTATTTCAACTTGAGAAATCCAATGATACTTTCAGAAACGGCATTCGAATCGCAAAACTTTTGTTAAATCTGGTACTTCATTTGTTTGAAGTGTTTATTCTGAGTTCCATACGAGATGTACTACTTCACTTGTTGAACCACACATTTTCTATGTAAAAGAAATGCTAAGTCCAGCTAATCGTTAACGAACCGTTACTGAAATATCAAAGCCAAATGTTGAAACGAATATACATAATCTGTGCGCACACGTAATTACTATTGATTGTTCGGTGGAAAGGTCGCAGTTGTATCGTATATGCAATCTCTCTCAATTCGCATTATCGATTCCAGATTTTCACCTTTTTTCGTTGCAAATTCTTAATCAGAAATTCTTGTGTGTCATTGCGTATCAACTGTTTTTACGAGAGAAACAGCCGATCGATTTTAGGTTATAATTCCACTTGAATGTGGTGCTAGGTATACTAAACCCAACACTTCATTATTGATATGAAATTCCACTGATTTAGTTCTATCGAACTTTTCTAATTAACATTTTATAGATTGTTTTGTTGTACCGCAAAACGAACACTCACTCACTGTACACTGAAAATTACTGACACAATCGGTATAATAATCATTCAGCTATAGCAACTCCTTTTAACGCAGCTCGTTGATTTATAAATTGTTTCGAATTTATTAGACTTTGCAATTAAGTGCCGGTTGAATGGGGTTCTGCTGCTTAGAATATTATTGATATGAGCTCGAACATTTTATAGGTCAATTTGAAGGAATATTCAATAAAACCAGCTATTATTGCAGCTTGTTGTTTTCAAAAATTCGAAATCTAATTGACTCAATGTGATACGGTTTCATCTCCATTGTACACTTTGTTTTCAACACATACACAGGTATTTAATAACTGTAAAAGTATCACTTCAATACCTTTGCAGATGTTAATAAACTGACCGAGACTTGAATTTCCTCAAAAGCTTCTCTGTATAATCACAATCGAAATCATTTCCTGAAATCCGCTAGTTAAGATGAGAAACAAAACTTGGTCTCATCCGACTATTTCGCTCATAATTCTTGTTCAAATCAAATGTGGTTGAGTTTTCGAAGTGCACTTCTTGTATTTTACGCTCATTGAGTAGTATTTCTTATCGAATCTACTACTTCCATTGATTATTTGGAGATTTTCATTTTCTCTTTCATTTTCCCTATCAATAACAAATGTGACAGATGAACTGCTGCTAAGACGTTAGTAAATGTGGGTTTTGCACTCAGCTTGTATAGGCAAACTCACATCTAGTGCTTAAGACGGCCTCATTTACTTACTTGTTAGTAAAGTAGCTATAATTGTAGTCGCTATTTATTACTGCAAAAAATGCGCAAAAATCAGTTGTAAGCAGATTGATATTTTCTTGAATGGAAATTAAGTTCGTAATCGAATACAGATTATTTTGTCGATAGGGTCATAATAATAATCAAAGTTTGTTCAAGTTAGGCTGGAAATCGTCTTGTTGATAACACAAACTACTTCCTGCATTGAACAAATGGAAATTCGAATGTTAATTAGTCGAGGCAATTCTTTTATGTTATTGCCTTGACTGTAGTACACCAGAAAATCATCACTGGAAAAGACGTTAAATACAGAAAAGTCCGTACACACTTGTTCCGGAAATAACGTCAGTAATTTTTAACCAATTTTCAAAATTTTTGTTTTGTTCGACGAAGAAAGAAGTTCTTGAGGTCGTAGAGTTCATCCGCACAATTTTCCAGTCAATGGACCCGACCCACCGATTAGGTAGAGCCTAGCTTTTAATCGATGTAAAAGTTATTCTAAACAAAGAAAAACATTAGGGTGACCCGTACGAGTAGTACACGACATATGGCTAGGTGTCTCTAGAAGGCGAACATCTTAAAATTGCCACTTTAAATCATTACATTTATACTCCTCCTTGGTTAAAATTGCTTTTAGCAATTTTGAGAGTCGAAGTCTCGTTTATAAATTGATTCATCGAATCCACCAAAATCAAGTAAAATTTACTTGAAACATAGCCAAAAAACACTTAAATCCGAAACAGTTCTACGTTCGTAATTATCTTTCAAAAAATGTTCACCAAAATCGGCCAAAGATTACTCGAGATATTGACAAGAAACTCTGCGACAGCACAACAGGCCCAATAGGGGCTTAGGGGCTAGGGCTTGTCCTTTCTACTTTCAAGTGACTAACTAAGCGGCTAAGAATAAAAAAATTTTGCTTAGCAATATGTTTTGAGCCGAACTGGTCAAAATTGCCACGACTAACTTTGCGTTTACACGCAAAAGAGGGCTAATTCAAGTCTGACTGGAATACAAAAGAAAAATTTGAATTAAGCGTCTTTTGTGTCGCTATGTAAACGCACTGTCATTCCGCTAAAAACATAAAATGATACTTGAGACAAAATCTCATTACGACTAGATGAACTCACAGAAAATACCGCATGTCATTACAATGTTTACCTCCGTTTCACAACAGACGCTAACGATATTTGCGCTTTAATTATTAATCTAGCGAAAAAAAAAAATTGGATTAAACTTTAAGTGAAGAAAGCAACTCAAACAATACCTCTAGATAATGTACACAAACAAACAAAAACAACGTGCCAAAACTACAGCAAACTTTTCGTTTTAATTTTACTCTAAAACATCCTCAATTTCGTTGACTCCAGCATAAAATATTACATTAAATAGAGTATGAAAACACACACACACAACATCTGACAAGTGTTCCACACAAGGTGTCTTATGCTTTCCCGGTTTAAGTCATAAACTTTTGCTACCTTCAGCATTTAGGCAAAATAAATTAGTTATAACTTTGAACGTGTTTGATTCGTCTGGCTTTATTTATAGTAAGTAGAACACACAAAATCAGATGAAATCGGAAAATAATGTTGGAGTCTCTCTCAAGTTGCATCTGTGTTCATGGTATAAATTTAACTCTGATATATGTATCCCGCGTAAACGTATTGTAATGCAATGGAACACATTTTAAACTTCACAATTTTACTGATTGGAAAGGTCATTTGGGAATGTATAATAGTGAAATTGTATTTTCGAATACAATTTGAGAGCGCGTTCATATATTTCGTAAGCCAAAAAGAACCAAATTTCCAATAGAACAATTTACAAGTTGCTAATAGCAATCCTTCTGTTCTTTCGAACTCACCCATCCACTCAAGAGCTTCAGTAATAAGTGGACGGTATCTTCGTTGTTTTACATCGGAGGGTGCATACACGAAGGTGAAACTAAAGATCTTGAACTATAGATTCATCAATTGTGGTTACCTTCTTCCTGTTTAAAATCTATTTTGTTTACATAAGAATAAGAACGACAACATCTTCCTCCAGTCAACCATTTTTTTTATATCAGCAATTTATGTAACGTTGAGCACAGCACGAACCGTGTTGTCACCGCGCTAAGAATCTATTTTCGAATTTATTTCCAATGTAGCAACCGAAATAACAAAGTATCAAATTGAAAACTATTGCCGGAAATGAGAAATCGAAAACTCTTACAATAGACTCCGATGTACAAAGAGGTGGAAGAAGAAGAAGAAGAAAAACTAAAAATCATTTTTCTTCTCATTTCCGGTCGGTAAGAATATTGTGTTCTAATTCCAAATTCATAGTGTTCGTGTGAATGGGAGCAGAGTTTTTTTTTGCTCTGTGTCTCTTCAAAGAAGGAAGATGAAAATAGTATTTTTGTAAATGAAACGGCTCAATGTGACTTGCTGTAATGTAGGTTTGCTCTTGTTTGTGTAGACCATAAATTACATTATGCAAGCAGATGAATAAAACACATTTGATGGATTGCATCAATTTGAAATTTCAGTCGCCTCTTTGCGCAAGTTGCTCCCAACTCTAAACTCCAGTTAGATATGAAATTCAATTTTTTCCACTTCGAATTCCTATGGTAAAATGTGTCTCCTTTCTAACTGCCATACTATACTGAAATGTAGTCGCAGTTGATTTATTCGCACATTACGTACACAGTACACACATGGGAATGAATAACGTTCAACTTAAAAAGCGCTCAAAGAAGGGTGCTCGTGATGATAGTAAATTATTGTTTGCCAGAAAGCTGTACGATAGCAATACATTAAACGTACCCGCCATACTGGAAAACATATATTTCGACCATCACGTTAGTGTACCCAGTGTACGGAGTAACAGCGATCCACATTATAGAGTCAAAGCTTTTCGGAATCACTCTAGCGGAAAAAGTGTATATCCCAAACAAATATGAACAGTCTGGCTCGGTATTAACCGTAGACGTGTATTATATAGGAGGGAAAAAGCATATGGATATTCTCTCATCGCCACATAATCTTTACCAAAGCGTACACATTGTTTAGTGTGTTACAAATTTGCGTTTTATAAAATTATGTTGAGCAGGAGATTATACTATGTTCCGTGGTCGTGCATTGATTTTTCGATGAAATGTAAAATCTTTAAATATAGACCTTGATAACAGGCTGGAATATAAACATTGCTGCCATGTTATTCACTGTAATGGAACCTTCATCGCATCTTAGTGAAAGACGAGACTAACAATTTATCAAATCAGTTGCAATATCGAAAAGAGTCTCCCGTTAACTATAAAGTAGACAAAGAAAATCATTAATTCAAATGCACTGGTTGCAACGAGGGGGAAACTACTCACAAAAACGGTGTAACGTTACTCAGACTCACTGTATCGGCATCGATTTTCTCGGGCAGTATTTTTAATGATTTTTTTCAGTTGACATCAGTAAGTCTTACTGTTTTGGCAGTGTAATTTTCTCGGCGCCGGTATATTGAAAAGTGAATGTCCCATTTTTCTATCTTAACTAAGTTCACAGAAACTCTTTACCTCTAAGAGTACTTTCATTCTATGATTTGAGATCTAAATTATGATTAAAACATAAGAGAGGTCGTACGAGTAGTGCATGGCATATAGCTAGGTGTATATAGAATAGAAAGCAGCACTACTCCTTAACATTGCATCTTTTGATCATTTCATTTAAACTCATTCCCTGCTAAGCGCTGAACGCAGTTCCTCCGTTTAACATTCCGTTTTGAAACTGCGCATACTCAGAGAGAGGTGCGCAAGCGCAGTTTTAATACGGAGACGTAAACGGAGGAACTGCGTTTAGCGCTTCACAATTAGTTTGAAAATTAAACTCTGAAAAGAATCCACAAAAATAAGGTGAAATTTACACGAAAAATAGGCAAAAAAACACACCGAAATCTACGGTGGCTACTGGCGGCCATTTTCTTATTTCACCGAAAACCTCTCTACCGCTTCACGGTTTTCATTACCCAAAATCATGGAAATCGGATGAATTTTACTCGAGATATTGACAAAAGAAACTGTACTGCCGAGTAGCTCGACTTACGCTCACTCTATGGGCTCGTACTTCCGAGCCACTTGAATGACTGGCGTGATTCAACCTTCCGAAGCAGTTTGCCCCTCGGGTTGCACTGATAGTTCCATTCATATTATATAGGTAGGTTGGTTCTGCTTAAAATTTTCGTACGGTAGTTAGATGTGCACAATAATTTCCATTATTTTATTTACTTTTGCTCATTTTATTCGTGCAATCGAATCAAAAACTTTTTTCTTTGAATTTAAAATGCATTCTACAATCCACTCCACCACTTCTATGCATGCCCAATTATATTGTGAATTATTCATTTTGCATTAATGTGCAAACGTATTACGAAGTTCAACAATTTCAAATGTTATTTGTTTGGTTTGGTGCATACTTTAAATGAACGACTATTATGAACATAACTACTGGCCGTAGGAAAATTAATTACGCTTAATCGCAACATAACAATGCAATTAAACCGATAACTCTGCGATTAAATATAGGTTTTGTCACACGGATTTTCCATGGATATTGAATGCCGAAATGAATCAAATTTCTGTGCGTGACAAAACATTGTTAATAAAGTTAGAGTATCTAGGTGTGGGTAGGTATCCAATTTTAAGAAACCTTACAATAGAGACAAAAAAGGAATAAACAAAATGCACTTCTCCAAACTTGAACACACACAACATTGAACTAGGAATGGAACACATTGTATTATGTCGGACAGGAATTCTAGCTCAATGACCAAAACGAATTTTGCATATAAATGTAATACGCAGGTTCTCGAGCTAACAACATAGATATTCAATTAGTTATGACCAAATAATATAATGCACTCCATTGTTAGTATACGTTTTGCGTTTGTTAAGATTTTATTGCTCGTTACCGTCTTTTAGATACAATTTTACAGACCCGTACGAAGTACGAGGGTCTTATGCTTCCACTCTTACGTTTGTAACACGTCGAATTCGAATCCCTGAGTGAAGGCAAACCTTCTGTGGTCACCACTAGATGCTAAATCACCAATAAAAAAAAGTCTGTTCGTGTAGAGGATAACTTGAGTTAAATGAAACCAATCTTGATGGGAGTTTTTTTCCTCGATTTGCATTCACAAATGCCAGTTTAAGTTCGAGGATGAGCAAAATCGGTCTAACCTATCCAGAGATATGGTCGAATTAGTGCCATTAATTTCGAAGGCATATAACAATGGCAGTATTGCCTCATTAGCGTAAAGTGGTGCTTTCCACTAAACGATTGAAGTTGCCAATGTTGAGAGTTCGATTTCCGACTGTGGCAGAGAAAAAATCGATTGTTAGACGTGTATACAAATCACAGCTGATTGTATTGGTTCGAGTCTGTGATAGTTGGTGGAGAAAGCTTTCACACGGCTTGCCGGCAAAAGATATTGTTGGAGTACGCTGGCATTCTACTCTTACTAGATTCGCTTCTTAGTACATAGATGGCACTCAACATCGATGTAACTTAGGTTTGTCGCGCAGCTTACCACTGGCACAATGAGCCCCAATCAGTGAAACCAGTAAATTATGTTCTAGCCTCTGACCCGTCAAGGGTTGTTACGGCGGATTATTATTATTGCTCGTAAGAAGTTCATAGATACAAATGGAACGTATTAAGCTGCACCAATCCAGAAAAAAAAGTTTGTCGAAATCGGATTTTGTGATACTCGGCCGTACAGTAAAAGTAAAGATTGTTTCCAATATCTCAAATGAACTTCATCCGATTTTGATGATTTTTCTTTTGTTTGAAAGGTAATGACGACCGTAAAGCGGTAGCACTATTGTCGGTGACCTAAGAAAATAGCCGCCAGCTGCCAAATATTGTGCTTTGGTGTTATTTGCCCATATCTACACTGAATTTCACCTGATTTTGGTGGATTCTTTTCAAAGTTTAATTTTCAATTTAGACTTCGTATGGAACTATCGAAATTGCTGTTTCAATTTGCAATTTCAACGAGGGATGAGTTTAAATGGAATGATCGAAATATGCAGTGTTGCAGAGTAGTTTTGAGATATGTATGAATTTCATGGACAACGGGCTATATGTCGTACACTATGCTCGTACGGGTCCTCCTTATGCTTTTTTTTCTATTTAACAATTAATGATTTGCTGTATAGTTTCATCGAAACCGCATAAAAACCGCATAAAACGGAAATGGGGGCTCTCCACCATATTATACACCATATAGTACGCTCTGTCGGCAGTGCGTTAATATTGCCTT
>JANTFA010162160.1:0-10274 GCA_026413405.1 Phytosciara flavipes
TGAAAAAATCAAGCCTCTTTGCTAACTAGATTATTGCTGAAATAAATGAATATTTCGTATGTTGCGTAGATAAAAATATTTAAAAATTGTGCTAGAAAAATCAGCCATGGAAAATTACAAAGGAAAATTGTATAGAATTTCGAGAGGTACTAGATTCAGATTGAATTTAGATGTGCTGTTAAATAGCTATTTTGCTAACTCGTGTCTAAATGGAAATTTTGCGCAATTTATGTGAAAATTGTCAACCCGAGGCGAGGCCGAGGTTGACAACACATCGTTTGCAGTATTCAGTTTAGGCACAAGTTAGCAACAAGATTTTATGTACTGTAGCAATTTTACAATTTTATTAAATGATTATTTACGCACGAGGACGGTACTTTTGCGCACTACATAAAAATGTTTAGATTAATTGGGAACGATGCGATACATAAGGCCAATGACAGTTACCATTGGATGCTGCGAAAGTAAATCATTACATGAGGGAACCATTTTGTCATGAAAGGAAATTCACTCGTGTTTTTTTCAGTAAATGTCTTCTCGACCAGTGTAGAGTTTGCATATCCGAGCCGAAGGCGACACTTATCGAGATCAGTTACCGAAGTTAGTTGCTCAAAAACACACGAGTGAGTTTGCTTTTGTCATAAAATTGCTTCTGAATGAATGAATTACGTAGCCGCCGCATTCAATGCAGTCTGGTCTACTGCCTGCCACATACGAAAGTTGAATTACACATGAAAATTTGTGAGGAATCGAAAATGTTCCACCATGTAATGGATCATTTTCGCAGATCGTATATTGCTATGTAATGTTCAACTTTCGCATAGGGCAGGCCGTAAACAAATTTTCGTCAAGTTGAGGGGGTAACCACTGCTAAGTTTTTGGGACAGGTTGATGGGAATTTAAAAAAAATGGAATTGTTATTGTAAATAACACCGAAACTACCGGCGATAAGTGCCCCGATTATATTTGCGTAAAAACAATTTTTTTCCGTTCTCCAACTACTATTACAAATTAAAAAGCCGAACAGATGCTGAGAGGAAAAATAAAAATTTTATTCTCAAGCGAGCACAACGTAGAAAATGGTTTTCAAAATCGGTTGACATTACTTGAATGATTTTTTTGTGAAAACGTCGCCAATAACCACTGAATCTATTAGGGGCTAAGGGGCTAAGAATCGTATGAAAAGTCTACTTTTGAGCTGCTTATGATCAACTTGAATTAACGAATGCAAAACTTTTTTTCCTGCACAATGACTCACAAAACTCATTTGATGGAGAACAGCGTTGAGTGTCGACTGAGTATAAATGATAAATCGATCGGCGCACTTATGTTTATTGAACGGTTTGATTAATTAAGCATCATCGATAGAAAATGTTAACTTTCACAAGAGTCAGTTCACTATTTCTCCTGGAGGCTACCGCAACTTTTTTCTTGCCTAACAACTTGTAAGTTACAAGTAAGAAAACGACTCTTGGAGGAAAATCTATTACTTTGTTCGTAGGGCAAACCAGCTAGTTCCCAATAAATTGTGCAGCTGGATTTTACGCTGACGACACAGGATACAGCTTCATCATACAAACGATCAAAAAAATCATCAGATTAAATATGACTGTTAATCGTTGAGTATTAATCCAAATTATCAGCGACCAACAAAATTTCAGTCTACGAGACAGTGATGTGACTAAATTTCTTGATCGAAAATTGATGAATTTTAAGTCACTCAGAACGAAAACTCAGTGCATTTAAAGTCTTCATCGTCGTTGCTCTACAAAATTTTCACGCGTATTGAATTTAGCAAAACTTTCGTGCGTTGACAAACAGAGATTTTATCTATCTGATGTAGCTTGAGTTGACAAGTGGTCATCAAGTGAAAGACCGAACCGAATGGAATAGAGGTCGTTAATTTTTCGTGACTTTAACGGGCCGATTGAATAGCATAGCCTCAATGTAAACAACACTCTACGTGGAATAGCGGCGGAGTCGAAGTGACCTAAAATTGTAGCGGCTAAATTTCAAGCTTTTGGATAAAGTGATGTATGAACAATTGGTTCATTGTCGAAAATAAAGGATACCACGGGAACCACTTGTAAACAGTGTATGTTGTTTTTGGGTCAGGTTTTTTTTTGTGATTTGCCATTTTTATCTCAAGTGATTCAGTTTCGGTGAGAAATGTGACGAACAAATTGAATGAAAAAACAGGAAATGCCGACAACTATTTACAATCCACACATTTTTTCTAAAAAATGAAAGCCTAGATTCTTGTGTTCGTGATTTTGTACCGTGTCGCGCGTAGCAAAGAAAAATTCCAAAATTAAAATCTAGATCTTCATTTGATAAATTAAATTATTTGAATCAGAAATACAAGTCACAAACAAATCAGAAACGTATCGGTATTCACTTGTCTTCGACTGTACTATTAACAGCATGAGTCTAGAACTGTTTGACCCGCTCGACATAACATCGTTTATCAAACAATAATATCATGGAAGTAATAGAAAAGCAGGCAAAAACATGTTCCATCCAATTTTTCTCGCATCACCGACTCAAATTAAAATACGTTGGTTGACTTTACAAAGACAAAAAAATCCAAAAATCTGCAAATCATTCTATCAACGTTACGAAACACCACACGATATCTTTAACTGAATTTCATCATTTTGCTTCATATGTAATGATCTCTGAATCGATAGCGTAGTTAGTGGTTCCAATTCAAAAGTCTCACCTGTTGTGAGGCGGCTTGCATTATAAAATATGAATGAAGGAAGGCACACGATCACTCACACTCCACGCACAAATATGTACATATGATGAAAACCACAATGATCATAAAAATTAATAAATTGATTGAATGACTACATGTATTTGTCCAACAATTGTAAGCTAATTTTAACAACCTATTCCTATATTAACATACACGAGCAACGAATGATATTCCATCAAGCTCTTTGCATCGTTCTTCGGCCCGAAAAGTCCGAAGACTGGAGCTTTGCAGCACACCAGCACAGTGTAGTTAAATAAATATTTAAAACACCGAAAAAAATTTCAGCAAGTGAGTCGGTATATGTGACCCAATGACGATTTTTTATATAAATCTGATGGTAACCATGATTTCACTTCAGTTAAGCACAAGATACGCTTTGATCGATAACACAGAAGCAAGAAGAAGGAAAAAAAATATTCAAAAACTCAAATCGAGCGTAGTGAAAAACGAGAAGAAAATCGCAGAGTGAAAATTTGAAGTGAATTTAGTTGATTTGTGGAAAAAGAATAAAAAATTACCAAAAATGAATACAGAAGAGTTTCGTGTTTACGGCAAACAAATGGTCGATTATATATCGAAGTACCGCGATAGAGTGGATGAACGGAATGTAGCACCCACATTGGATCCGGGATATTTAAAACCACTTATTCCATGTAAGTAATGTGACACGATGTCAATTATATAAATTCAGTTGAAATGAAGAAAAAACGCCGCTAATTAGGACCTTGATAAAAGCTAGAAATTTATCATCAAAGATAAGGAAGTAGAAATATTTTTCCAGATAAGTTTCAGGTACAATTTTTGTTGCTTTAAAAGCGACATTAATTAGTTTTCATCGGTACATTGGTTGATCTTAAAATATCACATGATGAAATCATGAATTTTTATTGCAAAATAAAAAACTTAAGTGAGATTTCATAGACCGGGTCCCCCTCTCCCTTCATGAACACTTTGAATGTGGAAGATCATTTTTGCACTTCGAAATTTAAATTGATCTAACTATGAACAGCTAGTAGTTAAGCAAATCGATAATCATTTGTCGTTAGAACGAATCTCTTCATTCTAAAATTAGGAATGCTGCTAATTTTCGAAACTGGTTATTGCCCAGTAAATTAGCTTGCAACACAAAATAAATATTTAAAGTCAACAAAAAACACAACAAGCACCTCAGAATCTCGTCGTTAGTTATTGGTAATTCGGCTTCATCGTTGTATTTAGAGAGCAAAGAATAAATTCAGATCTAAATAAACTTTGCAATAAAAGCATTAAAGAAACAACGACGCCAACGACGACAAGAATAAATGATGAGCTCTGCATAGTGGTTCTTTTATGAAACGAAATTTATAATGAAACAATTGAAGGGATAGATGCTAGGTCATACCTTACATAAATGAAGTAATAGTAATAGGCTTCACCACTGTTTCGATCTGAGAAACAGTGCAATGCAATGTTACAACTTTCAATAAATTGGGTGGCTACTTATACCTTTTTTGCATGTACAAATCTAGCGAATCATAAGCGAAAAGAAATTATTAAATTTCATATCGCTTCATCACTCTCATGTGCGGGACGTGTGATGTAGCTACCACAGTCCTGGTTAAATTGAACCCAACAATAACATACAAGCGTTGTGCAATAACGAACGAAGTACAGTAGACTTTCTAGCACAAGTATGTGTGGACGGTTTGGCTATGATACAGCAACACCGAAGTAGTAGATTTGATGATTCAATTTTAAAATCAGCCTGGTATGAGAGATTTAAAAATGTTAAGGACATAATGTATCAGTGTAAACGATACCATCAATTAAAGACTCGCGACGGACGAGGTGAAAAAATGACTCGATCTGAAAATTCAGATCAGGTCATTTACTTTTATGAAGGTAAATCTGACCTGATAACTGAATAGCTGTAAATTTCCAGATCACGTCTTAGGTATACCTGAAATTTTCCTCAGGTATACCTGACAAATGTCATGTCTGACCAGGCCACTATATCCAAGTTGGATGTAGATCTCAAAGTTAATTGAACTGGTGCAGGTCTCAATTATGTGAACAAAAGACATTTTCGGCGACTATTAGGCATTAGATGTCCGTTGCACTACTTTGTAAATTCGTAAATTCATCTACAGCAACATTATTCAACTTAAATTATATTTGCTCAAAGCAAGAGTGCTGTGATGCTTCACTTGATTGATAGAAAATAGCCTAAAATCAACAGATTGTTTTCGATAATATTTTGTTTGGCGTTAAAAATAGCGTTGGTTCAAAACAAACGCCAGTAGTTAACCTTCTCGTTGGTGACTGAATCAATCTGTGTAAAAAATCGAATTCGAAATATAAAAAATGTGTTAGCATTATGTGAAAGCAAACAATGCTCTCACAAAAATTGAAATGTTTTAAGCAGCCGCTTCTTGGCGATATGAATTATTTTCGTCAAATAAAATTGAATCGTTCAATGAAAAAATGGAATTCAATTAAAATCTTCTTTTTATTTCAGCTGAAGCACCGATGAAAGGTGAAAGTTTCGATGAGATCTTGAAAGATGTTGAAAGCAAAATTATGCCCGGCATGGTACATTGGAATCATCCGAAATTTTTCGCCTACTTCCCGTCCGGTAATTCATATCCTTCGGTATTGGGAGATATGCTTGGCAGTGCTATTGGTTCGATTGGATTTTCATGGGTCAGTTAGAATTCCAGAATAGTGGGAGAGAATTATAAGTTCCAACAGTTTCAATTCAAATCCCAAACAGAGAGAATAGAATTGGAATTGTTTGCCTTAGTATTTTCCTATAACAGAACGCACCTGAATGTCTAACTAACGAAATTTAATTATTCCAACAGGCATCGAGTCCGGCTGCAACCGAACTAGAAACAATTATTCTCGATTGGTATGCAAAGGCATTAGACTTGCCACCTTTCTTCTTGAGCGATTTCCCCGGGGGTAGAGGAGGTGGAGCTCTACAAGGATCAGCATCGGAATGTATTCTCGTGTGTCTGATGACTGCTCGAGACAGAGCGATAAAGGAACTTAAAGGAGACAATGACGACATTCATGAAAGCGTGTTCCTACCAAAACTGATGGCATACTGTTCAAAGGAAGCTCACTCATGCGTAGAGAAAGCGGCAAAAATGGCATTGATCAAATTGCGAATATTGGACACAGATGACCGAGGACGCTTTCGTGGCAAAACATTGCGTGCAGCAATTGATAAAGATATTGAAGAAGGATACACTCCATTCTTCGTAGTTGCTACGGTGGGAACAACAGGCGGTTGTGTGTTCGATCATTTAGTGGAAATTGGTCAAGTGTGTGAGTCCGTGCCGTCGATTTGGTTCCACGTGGACGGGGCCTATGCTGGAAATTCCTTTATTCTTCCGGAAATGAGACATTTCAAAAATGGACTGGAGTATGCCGATTCATTCAACACAAATTCCAATAAACTTCTACTAACCAATTTCGATGCATCAGCAATGTGGGTTAAAGATGTGATGACTTTAAAAAAGGCACTGACTGTCAATGCACTGTATCTAGAACACAGTAACAGTTGTGCTATCGACTATCGTCACTATGGAATTCCACTAAGCAGAAGATTTCGAGCACTCAAATTATGGTTTGTCTTCAGAACATACGGCATAGCCGGACTACAGAGCTACATTCGTAATCATATCGCTTTGGCTAAAACATTCGAGAATTTAGTCAATAGTGATGACCGATTTGAAGTGAGAAATGACGTTCACTTGGGGCTTGTCTGTTTCCGACTCAAAAATTCTGACGAAGTGAATCAAGACTTCTTAGCCCGAATCAATCACTCCGGAAAACTACACATGATACCAGCCAAAGTATTGGACAAATATTGCATTCGCTTCTGTGTCACATACGAACATGCGACAGCTGAGCATATAGGTGAGTCTTGGCAGTTCAATTTATAAAACTGGACATTTTAAGCTAAACGAAAATTTTCCATTTTATAGAATCTGCCTGGGAAGAAATCAAAGCATTCGCTGACGATGTACTGGAATCTCAATCACCCAATACGGAACCGCTCCAACCAATTCAGCCCATCAAAAAACCCAAGAAGAAGCTTACACGCACCGCATCATCACGGTTTTCGTTTACACGCAGTGTGTCGCGCGAAATCTATGAACGACAACACAGTCATAAAGGTCTTACAGACGGTTGTACACCGATAATTGTATTGGATTCGAATGAAATATTAGAAAGTTTACATAAAGCGTCAATGAAAAATCTGCAGCGATACAAACAGGTGGATGCGGCAGATAGCACCGACGAGGCGAGTAATTGAAATTTTAAAATTTTTTGTGTGTGTAGTGGGGTACTGAAATTCATGGGTAGTGAATTGATCAAAAAGTATTATAAAATTAAATCGAAAAAGGCCAGAGAACATTCTCTCTGGTTATGGAAGGGGATTTTTATGACATGACACGGTTTAAAAGAATTTTCTAATTATTTTACTTAAGGTTCCTATTTAAAATATTTTTGTAGCTGTACTATTTATTTAAAAGATTGTAATTTATGTGTTTCTACCGGATGAGCCTGTCGAACCAATATGTGTACGTTCAATGTAACTACTAACGAGAATACAATTTATGATTGGGAAATCATACTCGAGGTTTTACTTTTTCCCGCCTCTAGCTAAGGATATAGATCAATTCAAGAGAACTGGCTCTTCAGAGCAATGGAAGAAGGAGTTACCCTTCTCTGCTTCATGTCTTCCCTAAATCCAGAAAGAACTGGAGGAACTGCTTGTCATTTCTAAGTTCTGGTACTGTGAAGAAAGTATACCATCCACGATAGATCACTTTATCAAATCTCAAAAAGAAATTAAATTGCTTGACATCCTTGAGTTCGATGTGGCAAATATTATCAAGCTATGAAACACCTCGTAAACTTCGGAATATAATAATGGGACTCTTCAGATAAACGAGAAGCAGAACAGTACATCGTGGGAAGCTGGAAGAATGGTTGCCTTGGACTGGGTAATAAAAAATACGAATACACTAGCGAACGCATCCAGTGGAATATCGCAAATAGGTTGGACGATTTGAATTTTACTGACAATATTTGCATGTTAACGCACGCTGGAAGGGGCATGAATCCAAACTGGAATTCTACTGATCCATTAAGGAAAACTAATCGGTTCAAATATTAGCTCCGCAAAGACGAAAATTCTTCGTGTATACACGTCAGCGAATTATACACTTTCCGTCGATGGCATGCAAAGAACGGAAGTTGATAGTTTGAAATACCTAGGAGGCATAATCTAGATTTAAAAAAAAGGGAAAGCGGTCAACAACATTTGAACAGCATCGTTAATTTCAAGAAGAATTTCCAAGACAAACTGCCTCTCTGTAACCATACAACAGGGTTGCGAAGCATGGAAGGTGACGTCATCAATAGAATCGAAGATTCAAATGCTTGTGAACAAATGTTCAAGACATCTTTTGGCCGAATGTTATCTCGCGAACGAAAATTTGTAAAAAAAATCGCCGAAATTGAAGAAGTTGCAACGATAATTAGCAGAAGAAAATGGAATTGGATCGTACATACTCTTTGTAGACCCACCGACGATATAGCGAAGGCTGTGCTAGATTGGAACTCACACGGAAACAGGAAGAAAGGATGTCCAAAAATAGAACAAAATGATAATTCTTGAGTTCTAGCTCTGGAAGGTAGCCTAAGCAGTTACATAAACAGTTAAAAAGACTTGTTGCTCTTGCAATTTCTTGCGAGAGAATGATGGAAATCGGGAAAAACTCTACCTTGAATCCTTCATTTTTCTAAGAACCAATTGTATGAGGGATGTTGTCAACATATCAGGCACTCCCTTTCATCAGTCAGAGCTTGGCCAGCTAGAGTTAAAATAAAAGCCACGTACAAACCAAAACAGCCACATTCGTCAAGAATTCCAGGAATCCGACAAAGCTAACCTTTCAGAAACCGAATTGATCATGTATTCAAAATACTAGCGTATCTGCGACAATACTCATTTGTTATTGTTAAAGAACGACAAAAAATTAATGAAAATCATCGACTGATTCCGTATTTTATAGACAATAGCTTTGCTCAAACTTTTGAAGTAAAAGATCAGAAAATGGAAGTAGTAGAGACCAAATAAAAATACTGTTTTCATATTGTCGTGTGTCACAGATTAACAGTAGCACTAAGTTGTAGTGACAATTAAAATTAGCTACATACGTATTTGCTCTTGTGTCTGCAGGTTGTGAGGTGTCTGTATTTTACAATGGGTACCGCAAGATCTGTTAAGAGTAGCTTAGATCAAAAGAAGCATCAGACGGGTTGATTGTATCAGTATTCACAGTTAGTAATGTTGAAAAATCAACTCATCCATCTATCAAGGAATTTCAAATCAAAAGAACTACCACCAGTCAGATGGTCTTGATGTCAATCCAATTTCTGTTCGGGTTGGTTGCTTATGTTGTGACATATCAGTAGCTTAGTGTTCCACTAATGGAAATTGAGATCTGGGAAGGTTATTATCCCGAATTAAATGTTTTAGATGTTCCTATGAAGACAGGGATGAGAGCAGGGCAAAATGTTCTTGTTGACAACATAGCTAAAGCCGGAAAATTTCAAAGTTAATCTGAGTCTTAGCCATCAATTTGTTGATAATGTCAATCATTCAAAAATGTACTACGAACACAAAATAAACGTTTTAGAGTACTCACAGCCTGGTATCAATTGTTGTATGTAGAAAAAATGAATGATAAACAACCGGTTAAATGATAAAGGTAAACGAAAACGAAGCTCACAAATTTTTATGGTTTAGTGTGTTTTCTTAACTGACGTTTGAATGGGATTCGTTCACATTGTAATATGTCAAACGAATTGAAAGAAAATTCATAAATAGATGGAGCTCTTCCACGATCCATTCGTGATGTGAAACGAAAAGGGAACGCTGATTGTCAGAACGGGGGTCACAAAATCTTTATCGATGACAAGATAGTGTAGCGGTCCGGACGAGATGTAAACAAAAACAGAACCGCTCGTCTTCCCCGAAAATGTACACTCTGAGACTAATATTTGGATTGATTTTAGTGTTATGCTTAGTCTTTACTCCAACGAGTGCGTCAATTGGCGATCGAAGTAAATTTTTTATCAATTGCATCAGAGGTTGTCTGTCTCAAAATTGTACCGATGGTATGTCTAGTCCATTGTAAATCCTAGACGTGAGGTTACTCATATATAATTGAACAATGTTTCTAGATGGACTATCATTCCAACCAAGCCGCACCATAAAACAAGAGTTTTTCAATGAACTGTTAGTCTGGAGTTGTTCCGATGAATGCAGGTTTGTCGTCAGTAAAATTTTCGATAGTTCCACTACCAATGAAACCTGAATCCTTCAGTTACAGTTGCATGTGGCGCACAACCAATGCCTTCATAACGAGAAGCTGGCCAGTGCCTCAATTCTACGGTAAATGGCCATTCGTACGCTTTCTCGGTATGCAAGAGCCTGCGTCGGTGCTAT
>JANTFA010162171.1:0-10274 GCA_026413405.1 Phytosciara flavipes
ATATACCCAACTTACGTATCGATCAACGAAAAACATCCAGTGCCGAAGACATGGCACGTAAGAATTCAACAGGTAAAAACAGGTTCAGTCATTATAAATGCAGCACACAATTTACAATTTAATTTCTGTCGAGATATTTTGGGGTTTTTTGCTGTTGCGAGATATTCGTTTTCGTTATTATTTTTGTTGATGTTGAGAGAAGTAAGTTTAAATCAACATTCTCCCGCGCGTGTCATTGAAAGGGAAACTTTGAACTGAGTTAATTTGTGTTGATATTTTCGATTCCAAATTTAGATGCCTTCGGATTGAGGGGGGAATATTAAAACAGACGAGGCGATATGTATAGATAGCAAATTTGTTACAGAAGTTGATAGGAAGGTGTAGTGTATGGATAGGAGGTAATCTTGTGAAATGTACGTGTTTGTCAATTAAAGGAGCTAGGAAAACGTGTTGGAGAAGAGCAGCAAAAGCGTTGCAATATGGTAATGGGAACCATTTCTGACTTTATTTTAAGCTTTCAGATAGTTAGTTGTGTGGGAGAAAGGGATTTTTCTCGGTACCACCCTAAGGAATATATTTTCGTGAGACGCCTACACTTTATGCGAACTTTTCTCATGTAAAATTTTATGTCACTTGACGACGGGTGAATGACGCACATCTCAAAATAAAAACTTTTTTATGGACAACATGCATACAAAATGTACCCAGCTATCGCTCCTTCTTTGCTAGCCATAAACAATATCCACTGCTGAATGTTGGTTTCCTTCGATTTTGATCGATCCATTGCCACTTTTTGTCATTTTGTGCCTGTTGCTAGAGGTTGTCCATCGTTCCGGTTATCTGCCTGTTACTCTTTTTGTGTGTGCTTCCAGTTCGTTTGTCACTCTCGCGTCTCGCGTCCCGCTCAGTTCCATTTAAGGCAAGCTAATCTTTCTATGACATGAACGAATTTTGCTTGCTGTAGAACGCATTGATTTGTCTTTTTTTCTCTTAGAGAAACTCTAATCATACTTCACTCCATGGCTCATTGCGTAACTCCTTTCAGATACGTTTGTCAATGTTAGACTTTCCGCTCCAATTGTGAGCACGGTAAGGAAACACGAATCGAACGCTTTACGTTCAAGGCTGTTAGCCTTAGTTTTCCAAATGCTGCCCATCCTAAACCAATTATGCGCTTCACTTCCAGCAGTTTAATTGTCGATCCGTAACTTCAGCTTGTGGCCAAGGGAGATGAATTGTCGACTCTTTCAATGATGGGACAGGCTGTCTCAATGTCTCCGTACTCGGTGATATTCGTCATAAATTCATCGTAAGACCGACTTCGTTCGATTCTTTGTGCAACTGTTCTAACAGGGTTTGTGTTTGATCCAGACCAACTGCAATGAGAACGATGACATCTGCAAAACGGAAGTGACTCAGAAACTTTCCATTAGTGTTGATTCCCATTTTGCTCCGGCCTGTTCTTTAAGAACACTTACAGTGATATGCGTAAGTAAAGTGCGAAAAATAAGCAAAACATTTTCCTTCCCTGTCCCTCAACCTACTGAGGTACGAATCGGATTTTCTTAAAAGTTAATTCTTTTAAATGGTCTCGCAAATACTTTTCATTTGACATTTCAGTCATAGATACTATGCCGAAAAACAAGCAAAAGACGTTGTTTGGTTTGCCTTCTCGCCAATAGCTACAAATAAACAAATCCGATTTACGTAAAATCTGAATATTATGATTCGTTTCTTCAATATCTTTCTTTTGATGAATCTCACATTATTTTTGAGTGGAAATATCCAGAGGAACATCCGAAACCATTCTGCAAAAAGGCAAAGCAAAACAAAACCCTTGTTCCTGGAATTTGACTCCAAACTTCGCACTCTGTTTTGAAGCGCTTTTCGTTGAGTTTAGATATTCAGATTCAACTGGGTTTAAGTTTCCAGTGAATTTTGTTCTGTTTTGTTTTGCCTTTTTTCAGAAAGGTTTCGGGAATATTGCTGGTTGTTTTCACTCAAAAATAATGTGAAACACACCAAAGCAAAGTTGGCAAATCATAATATTTAGGTTCTACGAAAATCGGTTTTGTGGATTTGTAGCTATTGGCGAGACAACAAGCAAAACAGTGTGCTCCATTTGCCGTTTAAATGAAGCAAAAATCCCGAAATATTTACGCAATTCATATGCAAAAAACACTGAGCGCCCTACTTAACCGCACTTGAAGGCCTCTTCATGATCCAGTGAACCGATTTCAAGGAATTTTTACGTGAATTGGTACTGTCAGTACCCATGATTTGCTGTTTTGCTTACACTTGTAACGTAGATTTTTCCTTGTTGTGTGGAATTGTTGTGTGGAATTTCTCAATTTATCGATCCACAATCATTCTTGGTTGCCGTTATTGTAGATTTTTCGATAGATACCTAAAAAAAAACGCTAAGACACTTGAACAGCCGTAGCAAAAAAGTTGTTGAATTCGCATACTTTATTGTCCCCTGTACTTCGGAAAACAACGTTTTCTGACTTTACAGATCTAAATGATGGAGAAAATGTTTTAGTTTGGGGAGCATCCATGAATCCCGTCCTCTTTGAGTGTGACTCGTGACTTGGAAGAATGCCGACAAGGGAGAAAGTAAATCTGTGAAAAGTGAGGACGTGTTCTATGGATGGACCCTTAGCTCATGACACGAACTAAATGTCGATTGTTTCAAAGTAATTTATGTTTATCTGTTAATGTCATTCGTAATTTGTAATTTTATTGAACAGTTTCGACATCAATGCGTTCTGTGATGCACACTAGGCCAAGCCATTAAATGGAAACCATTGTCGTCAGTTAAAAACGAAATTTAAAATACTTTTTCTGTTTCGAATCCTAAACCGCACACGATATGCGACCGAAGGACGCGTACATACTTTATTAAATAGAAATAAATACGCTACTCTCGTCTCATATAGTCAGAATAGTACAATGCCATAACACAGGAAACATTATCCGTTCGATGAAATCGATTAACCCATCAAACTGTTAGCTACAATTTGTGTATTCATTCGGGACGATATATAAAGAGTTGATATATTTCAATTCGAAAAGCATGAGGTGGCAATATGAATTTATATATACAGAACAAGTAGCGAAGCATTTTATTTTTTCCCTTCATCAATGCTTTCCAACTAGACGAACACTCATCGTTCCACATAAACCTATAATATGAATTTTCACATTCAGGCTCGGGTGTTTTAGGTGGGTGGTGGTTCGGTGGTTCGCCATCATCACCGGATCGCAATTTTCTACGAGTGGCAAATGCATTTCCTAATCGTCGATTGTCTGACAACACATTGATGACACCGAAAATTCGCATAGCACCATCTTGTGCATCGTCGCCCGGTGGGACACCGGGCAGTGGTTTGCCAATACGTCGACATTCAAGTATTGGACCACAGGAACGGCGTGGCTCAACAATTAATTTATCACCGCCAACGGTAAGTTGAATTGTCCCTTTTTTGGTTCCATATTTTAGTATGGCTTTGAAATATTATTATACCGTTGGTTTGATCTAATTATTCAGAAAATAGGTTAGATGACGTGGAAATATGAATTTTACTAAAACGAAACAATTTTGCTAGAATTTAGAGAGAGAGAGAGAGTTTTGTATTATTTGATGCTCGGTATTTTATTGAGTGCAACGAATTGTCGGTATATTTCAATTTATAGATTTTGCGGCTTTAGTTTCTAGTTCGAAGGAAATTTGTTTTTATTTTATTTATTTGAAATGTATGTTCGTTCATTCTTTGATTAAACTCATGGTGTTCAGGGTAATAAATCATGTAATCCGAACCAAAACTTTAATCGTTTGTGTGTGCACATTGTACACAACACAACGAGATTAAATCAAACAAATTACAAACCTGGGCAAAGTCGTACAGTTGAAATCGATTAATGAGAAAAGTACACAGCTCGCATATTGCTCGCATTTACACAACACAAAGTTTGTGCAATGAAATGACCTTTTACAGACGGATGCCATGACATTGTTCATCGGCAGACGAAAGTAAGAGACAAAGTAATGATACCGTGACCGTGGTTTTGACCGTCATGACGCGTCATTGACCTATATTTCGATTGTATACGAGGAATTCTTTTGACAAAATCGGACGTACTTTTTTTGGACTAGAGAGGAACTCGGTCCTAGAAGCCAAAACCTTTTTTTTTCAAAATTCCTCGACGCTCGCGTCGCTGGTAGGAGGTGATAAAAATCCGAAAACATGCAATTTTCTAATGGAAATTTTCTTCTGGTACATGAAGGGTACAGGGTCGTGAGGTGGTCATTAGATATTTCCATTAGAAAAGTGGATATTTTCGGTTTTTGATCACCTCCCACCAGCGACACGAGCGTCGAGGAATTTTGAAAAAAAAAGGTTATGGCTTCTAGGGCCGAGTTCCTTTCTGGGAACATAAAAAATCCGAAAAAAAGTGCTTCCGATTTCGGTTGACTGTTCTTCAAAAACTCCCTCAACAGAAAACTGTAAATGTTCAACCCAACCGTTTACTACGAAATAGAAGAAGTAAATATGTGCGCCGGTCTCAGCTGATGACATCGGCGGCTAGGCTAATGCCAATAGTTATCGGCCGCCGGCTAAGTCAAAAAATTACCCGGTGGTGACGGTGTCGGTAGCTCAAGTGGTAAAAGCATGGCCCAGCAAAGGCGAACATTGTGGGTTCGTCTCTCAATTCTGGCACCGAATTTGCGTTTCAAGTTACATGTTTGCAAGCATATTCTACATCATTCACTCATACTCATATGAGCCCTAATGATCCGACACGTTAAGAAAATCTTTCATCCACTAAATAAAAAACCACATCGTTCTCTGACATCAACGTGTGTTACATATTGAAAGCTCGAGAACTTCCAGCTTCCAGCCACTTATCCAGTCGTTGATGAAGCAGCTAACAGGAGTACCGGTGGCTAAGAACGATATCGGCTCGACGACGCACATATCTTAGAAGGAGGGGAATACTGTACTAACTCATTAAGTAATAGGCTACTATCGAATCTTACATCAATTCAAATTCTTTTTTTGGTTAATGATATAAGATTCCATACTGGCCTATTACTTAGTGAGACGTTATACCTATTTAAGTACAGTATTCACCTCCTTCTATACGTAGAGGACGGTTAGTTATGAAATGAGATTAAAATTTTAAATTCCAGCTTTGTATTTTATCTTGCTAGACATTCCCATTTATTACGTAAATTACTAACGAGTTCAAGAGTTTAGCTTCGTATAAACGAATAGAAAATTGTTTCAACTGCGTAATTTGAACTGCAAAATGAGCTGATTGTGATAATCATCAGTGGGTACGATGAAATACCTTGCGGGCAGACAACTAGTTGAAGAGAAAGCACAAACGTAGCGTTAAGTTTCAAAGTTCGTGGTTGGTAACAAATTAAATTGGTAAACTTAGATTTGTTGTGTAATTGCGGAGTTTTCTTTCCAGTCTAATGTTAAGACGATTTGTTAAATCATCAAACATTTAACTTTATAATCAAGTTTACGGCGTGAGTTTTTCTTTTCTTGAAGAGTGTGGAAAGACACAGTCAACTTGTATTGTTGAAATCGATAACTATGTTGCGTTCTCTATTGTATTTCAGTTTTCATTATAGTAATTTGTGGCTTTTGTCATCCACTACTGGGCCTCCGCCTAAAGTTAGACTCAGATATTTGTGCAAGGAATTCATTGTGAATGAGTCACTACATCCATGTCGTGCTTCTGTGTATGGTTCGTTAAAAGCGCTAAACACCATAACTACCCAGATTATGAAGCTTGGGTACACTTGGGAATACAGATGAGCGGATCGAGGTTCTTTCAAAATATAACTCTACCCGAGTCCAACCAAATTGAATTTTTGAAACCCGACAAGTCCGGAAATCTGGGTAGAATTCCATGGATCGGGTTTGGGTTTAGGTTTTAGAGTCAGTGCTTGCAGCCCGCTCATCTCTGCTTAGAAACGTTACTTTTATGCTAACCATTGAAGAAACATCTTATGCGAAATTTGCCCTCAACGGGACTGAACTCAGATTTTCTTGGACTGAGGCCAGTTTGCTACCACTGCACCGACTCGTTTTACCATAGATGAAAAAAGTGTAAAACGCAGCACAATATTAGATTTCAAATACGCAAAATGGATTACATGACCAAGTATTTTCATGGACACCACAGAGAACTCGAAACAGGTCAGGCCAACATGACTCGACCTGAACCTGATTATAGAACTTCAACCTGACCCGAAATGACTCTCAACCTTATACCGGAATTGACCTGACTCTATTTCCAACTTGGCCTGACATTTCGAACCCTGTTTTATCAAAAAATAATAATCAATTTGAACAAACTGTCTTAATTTACTGATTCTACTTGATGGTTTCAGCCAAGTTGAGTCGGGTCAATGGTGAATTAGGTCACGTACGGAGTCGTAGACAAATGACGTCACGCAGAAAGGGTCTTATTACACCGAAATTTGCCAGGGTCCCTCACATCTTCCTCCTCACTCAAAGCGTAACATCATTTGTGTACGATGCCTATTGTCAGGTGAACCATAAATCGGGCCGGGCCAGGTTCCATGTTTTAATGAACCTGAACTGAAATCTTCACGTCACCACCTTTCAGATTCAGGTCAAGCTTTTGGTAACCCTGACCTGTTTCGAGCCTTAGAGCAGATCAGTAGTGCTAATTTACAATAAAGATAGTGTGATCATTAGAAGAACTTCATTAAATCGAAAATACTACGCATTTCACACCTCCTACTTTCTAAGCAAGAAAATTTCATTTACATTTTTGTACAACTGAGAACTGGGGAAACTAAGTTCGTGCTGAGTTTGTGAAGTTAGGTTCGGTGCAGCTTTCTCATTTGTAAACTTAATAATGCGAAAAATTGTACTGGACCTAAGACCGAAATTATATTTTGATTCGAATTTATAAACAAAAAAAATTGAAGAGAAACAAAAAAAAAATTAAAATTTTCCAAAAACCATGTACAAACATATAGGGATATGGCTTCAGTGCTCGTGGAGGCTCTGGATCGAGTCTTTCAGTGCCTTCGTCATCCGCCTACGTTGTAAGTGATGCATAAAAGACCGCACATTTTATGCTATAATGTTGATATTATGAATGAGTTTGGAAAGTGGCCTTTTATTAACCAAAAAAAAAAGCAATCACGAAAAATTGTGTGTGTTTGTGACATATGCATTTTTATACCAAAAAGTGGATAATGATATGTTTGGAGCAACTAATATTTTTGGAATGCGCATTTTGTCTTGTGGCAACCAACACTAAATTTAATTGACTTTATGAAATGAACATTGTGGCGTCCATCCAGTGCTGTCCTACATTAAAACCATCAAACCATTCTGTGTTGTACATATTAAAAATGAAAAAATAAAATCGAAAATATTTTCTCTTTCAAAAAAAAATGATTCCATTTTCATCTTGCATTATTCACAGTGGCGTTAATCAAACTTAAAACCGCATCATTTTACGCATAATAAAACCATAAATATTGGATGACTGTTTTGTTGAATTACTGGTTGTTATCTCATCATTCTGTTTTCTGTTGGATTTTTAATTTTGAATTTTCCTTTTTATTTCATTTCTGTTGTACATAAAACGAACAATATTTTGAAACATTTTATGATTGATTATGCTGGTTTATTCAATGTCATCATTATATCGTTTTGTCGTTGGATTGTGTGGATTCTTTCACGTGACTGTGCTATATATTATAACCCAGGTGAAAAATATTACGAAGTGTTCTCTTCTGCAATATTAATAATGCGAAAAATGTGTTGGCTGTTGAATTATGTGTATACCGTGTAAAACGCTTTAAGCACCACCTTCATTCTTGCTGGATGATTATCCTGCTCCACAACTGAAAACTTATTGAAATCTAGCACTTTTTCACATACATGCGGAAAACAAAATTTGAAATAAATTGATTTGCCCGTCAAACACGGCTAGAAATATTAGTTTGTCATTCGATGTGTTTGCTGGATGACTTTTTAGATGAATTTAATATTTTTGAAATATTGATTTTTAAGTGAAAGGAGATGTCTTCATTCGTCAACTTACAACAACATAAGTTTCCCTGCCTCTCTCAACGCCTTCAGCACCACCATATAAAATTGCTTGACATATAATAATCCAACTTTGATTTCCCATCAAATCCATTCACATGGAAAAACAGAATTTAGCAGCTTTGCAGCTCTAGTCATGTTACACACTCGGTAACATTTCGAAACGGCATCATATCAAAAATGTCTTTGCTCTGTCATTTATCCTCGTGTACTCGTTATGGAGAAATGAGAGAAGAAGGAGAGATAATTAATTTTTGATATGATGCCGTTTCTAAATGTTACCGAGTGTATTCGTTTGGAGCCATAATATAGATAGATTGGAAAGTTTAAGTCAAATTGTGGGGTATGGCTCATACAGATGAAATAAGAGTTTCATAGAAGTGTAACAAACCGTGTCATACACATGTGAAGTTGGCGCACTTTTAAGAATAATGGGAGTAGATATCTGTTCCAACAACTAAAATCATGCTACTTTTTTTGGGTGTAGAGGTGAACAAGCTACAATTCACCTATTTGTCGAGCATTATCCGTTGAAATCAGTTTGTGCCATTGATAGTTTACAGTTAAACTATAATTCTATAAGTTACGAACACAACATTTTCGCAGGGCCGCAACCAGAGCAGATTCTCAGACTGAGTTTAGCGTGAACCTCCATTGAATTGCTCTGCAGAAAGTAGCATTGAATTAGAGCTCTAGCAATGATGACGTCCACATGAATTCCAATTTTTTAGCTCTCCCACTTCGTCTACACATTATCTATACCTACAACATGACTTGCCTCGTTTTCTCAAACCCCTCACCCTTCTTATGTGCAGTGCATATCGCATGAGACAATAGAGATGAGTGGGCCGCCCTCAGCCCATGCGACTACCCTTGGGAATGAGCAAGATGATCATTAAATATTGCAGGCAGAGGGCGCTTATTTGATGTAATAAATCATCAAAATGCCAGACGGTATAAGTACGGTGCAAAGTAAAACCTGGTGAACTTGTTTCGATCTGACCTGATCTGTAGACCTGAAACTAAAATACTTTGCATAGGGCTTCCAATTTGTTCTCTAGCTTTTTCTTCGATTAATTTTGGCGAATCACCGATAAAAGAATTTGTTTATTGGATTGGTCCACCGAATAAAGTTTGCCTGAAGTGTTCAAAGTGCCCCATGAGAGATTCTTTGAACGTTACAGCTGAATTCGACAGGTCCATCAAATATAACCTTTGGTTGTAGTGTTCGATACTACATTTCCATTTATCACATAACTCAAAATGTATCATCAAACGTTCTTTGAACACTACAGCTGAATTTAATAGGCCTACTAATTCCCAACGAAAGTCAGATCAGGCATTTTCGTTTCAGTTGATCTGTTCCGAGCATTGAAACCTTGTTTTCGAAAATATCGGGATTTCTCGGATGTACGATGAGGATAAGCTTCAGAGTTTTCAGGGTGAGCTCAACTCAGCTTCGTCCTTTGGGTTGTTTGGTAATGGGGCCCAGCTCATAACATTCACCAATGCTAAGAAATATTGTGAATTTTTTGGAGAAACATTTCGAATTAGAAAAAAAACAATTGCTTAGAGTGTCAGCAGAAAATTCTACTTTTGAAAAAAGGTTCCATCCTCTAATGATAGCTACGGCACTGCCTTTTCGCTATATAAATTTCGAACATTTGCCACACGACGCGTACAATGTCAGTTCGATTGAATAGCATGTTTTACAGCCTGAAAGAGAATATAAACCACGACAAGGCAAACAACAGTCGATACATAATTACTGGGAAGGATAATAAATGTATAACAAAACGTAAAACGCGAATGAATCAAATTGAATTGCAGCTTTTATTTCAAGTTTATTTTATCCGTTGGGTTAAATAATTATTTCAAAAAGTCGTCATTGCCATAATCATTATGAAATATTAAAATAGCAGAGGTATATTAAAGTGAGTGGCTTTTGTTCATTCTATAACCAACAACATCATAATATACTTCTGTCACGTGTACTGAACGTATTTAAGTTTATTGTTTGGATTTTCCTTTCATTAATTATAGAAAATCATCGACAAAATATATTCTTCAATATAAATCATTCTTTCATTGTGTTGACCTAATCGAAAAAATATAAATTTTCATTTCATATACGATATCTTCACATGGAAAAAGTATTTC
>JANTFA010162182.1:0-10273 GCA_026413405.1 Phytosciara flavipes
CCGAATCTTTTCGAGTTATGTGATAGAACGATTTATTGCTTAGAATAACGTTTTACATCAATTAAAAATAACTTGTCGAAACCGCCTAAGACAATTCAAATGATAACGACATGATGAAAATATTTCCCAATCCACGCATTTAGTGTGGCGTCAGCTTATGCCAAATAGTATGGTGCGCGAAACATACCGATTCCGAAAATTTGAATTTTTGTATGAGATTTTGCATTCAAACTGTGATATCGCCGTTGTTTGTTAATTGTTAGTTCCAAATTTTGCACAGGAAACATTTCACACTGCGCACAGCACAATTTGGAACTAACAAAACAAACAACGGCAATATCACAGTTTGAATGCAAATTCTCATACAAAAATTCAAAATTTCGGAATCGTTGTGTTTCGCGCACCATACTAATTGGCATAAGCTGACACCGCACAAAATACGTGGATCTGATCCTTCAGAAGATTGCGCCAAAAATTTAATCTCTCCTAGAGATCGTAGGGGACCATCCATAAAACCCGTTCCCACTTTTTACTGATTTTCAGAGACCCCCCTCCCCCTTGTCCGCACTTTTCCTATACCTTATAACACGTAAAGCACACTTTCAGCGCAACCTCTCCCCCCTTCAAAGAGGACGGGATTTATGGATGAGCCCTAGGCCGTAGGGCCCGCTGAGAAATCGAAAAGATATTTCCTTTGTTCGGGTCTGTAGAGAGAATTTTCTTTTGCTATTCGTTTGAAGTTGATCTCACACCTCGCCCAATCATTGCATCGCTCTCAATTGAATTACTCAACATTTAATTCATTCATTTCACTTTGTGATCCAAATTCATTCAGTAAGAACTCTTTCGTCAGAGGATATATTCGTGTTTTTTGCAAAGTGCTAATAAGAAGTGCAGAGTTTTGAAAATCTTGTTTCCAAAATGGATTACGATATTCGTATAATGAATCGTTCCACCTTCGCTGATGGCAATTTCTATCACACTTGGTTAGAAGTTCAAGTACCGGGCGAAACCGAGCTTGATGTGTTCAGTTTCCATCCGAAAGGGACTTGGTGCGCTTTCACAAATAAGTGCTGTGTAAATAATGAAGGATTGAAGGCAATGAGGAGATCTGCCACTGAGGCTATGAAGGGTAAAATCACTGCAGAAGCTTTTGGAAGAATGGTGCAAAGGAGTAAAGAGATTCTTCAATCTGGTCGCTACGCTTTAATTCCAAAACAGCCAGGTGAATACAATTGTACGACCGCAACACATGAAGTTCTAATCGCTGGCGGAATCGGTTTCCTGCATGACGTAAAAACTCCAGAAGGACTTGGTGCTAAAGTTCGAGACGACTCGGAATATAAACAGGTTGATTCCAATACATGTATCAAGGGAGAAGTTTTACCACCATTATTCATGGCACTGGTCCTTGTAGGTATTATTGGCGGATGCTTCGGTGTATATTTATTATGCACCAGAAAAGAGAAAAATAATAAAAAGTAAACGATTGCTCAGAGAATATTCGATGACTAGGATTTGATATGGTATGTGATGCCCGATATGATGTCATATTATGAATTACTTTAATAAGTGGCAATAAAATTTGGAAAAAATGCATTGTTTAATTTACAGTACGTTTGTATATCCCTGATGATAATAATCATGTTATCGCCATCGATCCGTATAAAATTTTGCGGAACAAATAAAGACTTCAAATAGATACGGAAACAAATTGTTATCTTGTTGAAGTGCAAGCTCTCAAAAAATCCGTTGGAATAACGGCATCTGATAAGAAAGGTAAGCACGTACAGCATTTGGACTGCTTAGTGAAATCAATACCAACCTAGTAATGCAGGAAACAGAAATTATTTTCGTAGCTCCTCACATAAAGTTTAAAAGGCCGTGCTGATGGACCAATTCGTATCTCGTGTCTATTTTCTTTGATGAATGCGGTGCGTTACAAACATTTTTAAAACTTTCTATTCAAACCCACGGTAAAATCATACAGTCGCTGATTCAGAAATTCCCCTCGCATGTCTAGCACGTAGTAGAAAGTTTGGTTCTTGACTTTCAACGGTAGCTGAACTTTTGACTGGCTTCTCGATTGTTGTGCGGACACAAATCTTAACGGTACATCCATCACTCGATTTTTTCCGAACGGGGCATACGTAACTAGGCTCAATGTAGCACCATCCTTGCGTAATATTAGAAAACGAACCGATCGTAGTATGTACAACCAAGATATCGATAAGATTCCATAGCCTGAAATGATTTTCAATCTTTACTTATCTGCCGAATAACTAATTCCGCAACATTGCAAGACCTACCAATTAAAAAGCATGCGATCGTCAATGTGTTTCGGTATTTATTTTCACCCAGATTGATTTTACGCCACCACGACACATCCTCTCCCGTATCTTCGACGGGTGCATCCCTCAGACTGGTGTATGAAAAGTACGCCAAGTAATTCCAACACAAGTACTGGCAAATTGCGAAAATGTTTAGATATTTGAAGAAGTTGGGATTTTCGTATTTGAACACAATGACATCTTTGGCCAATTTGGACGCTCCTTCCAGAGGACTCGTCGATGTAGCACCGGTTGGAGTGATTGATTTGGAACAATATTTCAGGATTTTAGACGTGTGAAGGAGTTGTGAACAAAGCTTGTAGTTTATTGGCTTGACCACGAAGGGTTGTAGATTTTTCACTGCGAACGTGGGCAACGATCGATTTAAGATCGATTGTGGCAGTGAAAAGAGCAACCGGTTCATCTTAAAGAAAGTATTGGACTCTTCAACTTTATTTTTGTTTATGTAACCTCACTTTTCATAATTTGACAGCTGTCGTTCATATATGTGCTCGGAGCTATCAGTTCCAATGCCGATTACACAATACCATTCGATGTTTTTGAGTAGTATGCTAAGGCTGTATACTGGTGTTGTGGAAAGTAGCAGCAGCCAAATTAGAGATTAGGGCTGACATACCATTTATCTTAAAAATAGAGAAAGCAGCCATGTACCAATCAGGCAATGAACGCAACGACCGTACTGAACTTAATTTTGAGACATTGAGTTTAGTTGAAACTTTGTTTCAAGAAAATTTCCAATTTTTGCGTTCACTTTGGTGAAAAAATGGACAGTCCGCCTAGCCTCGCTATAAAAGACTAGGCGAGTAGTGAGCATCATGAATGTACATCTTTATCGTCTCCTCGTCTGTACCCAGAGAACTTTCACGCGTGCGAAAGAGATGCAAGATGGTGATAAAACTGAGATAGAAAGAGATGCAAATAGTCGTCACCAATGCATGTCATTGAATAATCTCTCATTTTCAAGATGATTAGCAAATTTACATACTCCTCTAACTGTGCTTTCTGCCGGGCATAATGAGAGAACAGCTGTCATTACATTGAGTGAGCCACCGCTCTTGGCATTCACAATCATATTTTATTATTACCAGTTGAGTTGCGAGTATTTGAGTTCTTCCAACTTTGTTCTCTCCGACTTTCAACTAAAGAAAAAAGTACGAAATGGAGTCCCAACAATCGGATCATCTATCCAAACGATGGATTCATATGAGACGCATTCTCGAACGTTCCGGTCCGTTTTGCAGTCCGAACTTTGTAGCCTCACCGGAAAATCTGGAGTTTCTGATGAAAACTTGCAAAATACTCGTTATCGGTGCTGGCGGTTTGGGCTGTGAATTGTTGAAGGACCTGGCATATTTGGGCTTTCGTGATATTCATGTCATTGACATGGATACGATCGATTTGTCCAATTTGAATCGACAATTTTTGTTCCGTCGCAAAGATATCGGCAGTTCGAAGGCTGAATGTGCCGCTGATTTTATCAACAAAAGGTTCGGCTTTTGGCTTCGGATTTTTTTTTTTGTAGTTTTTGTAACTTTCATTTTGTTCAGAGTTCCTGGTTGCAAAGTACAACCGCATTTCTGCAAAATTCAGGATTTCGATGAATCATACTATCGTCAGTTCCACATTATCGTTTGTGGATTAGATTCAGTTGTGGCTCGACGCTGGATAAACGGAATGGTTCTGTCTTTGCTCAACTACGAAGATGACGGTTGGTTCTAGGTTGGTTTTTGGTGTGACCAGAATATGAAAAGTTTTTGACTTCTAGGTACTCTGGACCAATCATCAATCGTTCCAATTATCGATGGTGGAACCGAAGGATTCAAAGGGAATGCTCGAGTTATTCTTCCCGGAATGACCGCATGCATTGAATGCAATTTAGACTTATATCCACCGCAGGTGACATATCCACTTTGCACCATTGCTACTACACCCAGGTTGTGGTCACATTTACGCAATACGATATCGAATAAGTCATACGATTAATGAACTCCATGGATTACTTTCAGATTACCAGAACATTGTATCGAATATGTGAAAGTCATTCAATGGGAGAAGGAAAATCCCTTTGGAGCCAGTTTGGATGGAGATGATCCACAACATTTGTCGTGGGTCTATGAAAAGGCTCAAGATCGGGCCAATCAATTCAATATTACTGGTCTCTCCTATCGTCTTGTCCAAGGCGTCTTGAAGAATATCATTCCCGCTGTTGCTAGTACTAATGCAGTTATCGCATCGGTCTGTGCCACAGAGGTAAAGTTCAACTTGAGTTCCAGGTAGAGCCTCGCCTCGATTGTAATTTTGACTCGTTGCAGGTCGTCAAACTTGCAACCGGATGCTACGAATCTCTGAACAATTACATGGTTTTCAATGATGTCGAGGGCATCTACACGTACAATTTCGAATCGGAACGCAAAACGGATTGCCTGGCATGCTCAAATGTACCGAGACCAGTTACCATCGACGATGCGAGCACAATGACACTGGAAAATTTGATCTCATTGTTGTGTGAAAGTGTCGAGTTCCAGATGAAGAATCCCGGTGAGTTATTGACGGTAATCCGATATTCCGCGTTGTTGTGACTTTGGTGCAGAGCACGAGTGAAGAAAAGCTCTCACAAAAGCCTCAATCGACTGAAATCAGACTTCACTGAAGTCGTGAGAGAAATTGTGTATGGAGATTCTCACTGAGTAGTCTAGTCAGGTCGACTGAGGCTTTTGAGATGTCTGAAATTTTTTTCAGTCGGGGCAGAGCGGATTGCATTCCATTGATTTTGAAATTGTCATAACTGCAAGAGGAACAACAATGTTTCGAACTAGTCAAAGTGAGAAGGATATGAGCGTTCCACACGTTCCACATATGAAATATTGCGAGCTGGATAAATCGGATACCCAAGAAGCCGGGGAGATGAAGTTTCTTGCTCATTGAGTTTCGATTTATGTTTCCTGAGGAAATTTCTCAGTAATTTCAAATCACAACACCTCCGGAATCAGTTCACTAATATTGTCACAACTGCAACTCATGCCACCATTTTTCTTCCAGGCTTGACAGCGAACATCAACGGGAAAAACAAGACTCTCTACATGTCCACTGTAAAGAGCATCGAAGAACGGACCAGATCAAATCTCACATTGTCTCTCGTCGAACTGGGCCTGGTCGATGGACAGGAAGTGATGGTGGCCGATCAGACCACACCGAACACCATAATTATAAAACTCAAGTTTGCCGTCCAGGAAATCGAAATGGATTAAAAATGATCCCACGCCCCATCCTCAAAGTCAAAATGAAAATTCCGTTTGGTTATATTGCAGTGCAACAAATGAATTTATACAAAAAGGAAAACGAAAATAAAATTTCTTACAAAGAAGCAGCGGTGACTATTACTCATCATCATTGAAGGCAATACAAAAATTTGTGTGCTAGTCGGGATGGATCACGTTGAGTTATAATACTCTCCTAAGAAGTTTTAACGGAAGTCGGAATTTTGGGTAAGCCGAACTCGTCGACTTGAATGCCATCCTTATTCCGAACACTGTCGGCACCCGGTTCCTTATCGGGAATCGCTGGCGCAATATCATCCAGGTAGCTCGGATCATCGTCCAAAGCAATTTCATCACCCAATGCATCCAATTCAGCTGCTAATTCATCGTCGTCAATCTCCGGCATATTATAACTTCTGCCCAATGCTTCTTGTACTTCATCCGCCTGCTCTAACATATCAGCCATATCGTCCTGTATATCTTCGATTTGATCGATGTTGATGTTCTTGAATTCCTTCTTCATTGAAGTCATGCCATCTTTCATGGCCGCAACCGTTGCCTGCGTATCCTTCAAGCTTTGTGCCGCGAAATTGGCCTGTTCCATGTTGAACGATTGATTTCGCAAACTTTCCACTTGATTTTCGTATTGTTTCTTCTGTTTCAGGACACGCAACGCTTTCGCTTTCACCATATTCTTGGATGGACCTTCACGCATCTTCGCCATTTGTTCTTTGTACTTGCGGAGTTCGCCATCGAGTTTGGCAATTTTTTGCTCAATGCCCTCGGCACGCGTGTCGACCTAATGAAAACATTTCAGTGAATTTATTTACAAACAATAGACGGCTGGGCTGAAGATATGGGTGGTATCATGCCTTGAAAGTAGTTGGACACTTACACCTGCGATGCAGTCATTTATTGAAGGACCTGGTGTTTTGGGTTTCGCTTTGCCAAAAAGTCGATTCATTTTGGTTGATTAAACGAATTGATTTGTTTGGTTGAAGGGTCTAAATAGTTCTAACAAAAAAATTGAAAAATTTGTCGGGCGATGACTAATTTCTTGCGTATTTTTATTATAAATGTCAAATTATACTGAAAGGTAGGGAGCGGCCGTGTGAATTCAGCGGATCAGATAACAAGCTGTCAAAGTATGCAGCCAGTTTTTCAAACAAACAATAATGGGGTTTGTGTTCGTTGGGCCTTTTATTTCCGTTGCAAATAATCAAGAATCTGAACTAACTAAAATGGGTTTGTTTATGATGACAACGTTCAGCGTTGTTCATTCGATTGATTTTTTCCTTTCCTCGCGGTGAGTTCAATATCAAAAAATTGAAGGGGATCCGTAATGGTTGCCACTTGTCCATAATAGTTGTTTATCTACCAAGGTAGGTTAGGAATGTATTTTTCGCACTAGATGTTGATTGTCGTTCCGAGGCGAAGCCGAAGTGCCGACCAATACCTGCATACCTACAGCGATAGATACAAAACTATCTTCAACTATTTTTCTGTACCTTTTCTTCTATTTGAACAATGCTCTCCAGGCATGAGTGGTCCTCTAAATAGAGTACTGAAACTGGACAGTGTACCATACAAATATTTTGTACTGTAAAAAGAGTGGAGATAAAATTTCATACAAATTAGTACTCTATTCGACAGCTGACTACGATCACACTTTTGACTGGAGAAAGTGAACTTCCACGCGTAGGGAATAAACGCATTTGTGAATTATGTCATAACTACGAAATGTTATAATGGCGCCGGAATCGATTTTACCCAAAAATTGTAGTCTCATTTTATCCGATGAATACCTTGAACTTTTTGATAAACGTAAAAATCAAACTGGCTGTCACTGTCACCTCTCAGTAAACATTTTTCAGATATATTTGCTATTCCAAATAAATTTTCATAGTTTCACATCAACAACTATCAATTACCCTTGATGACTAGCTTCCCTAAGTAAGAATTCGCAAACGATCCGAGGTACAAAATTCGTTCTCCATTGTCATCTGCAACTTCGCAAACTTCCGAGAAATTGGTAGTATCTTTACTCGAACTGAAATAAGCAGCGATGACTTGGCCATTCGCATCGTATTCAGCAATCATTCCAGAGCCATGTAAGAGCAAGTGAAAAATTCCGCTTTTGAGTGAATTCCCCGTAAACTGTAAAGCATCTGAATAAAATAGTTCGCCAATCGTTTCAACGATTTCTCCCGATAAGAAAAAGAATCGGCTCAGAAATGTCTTAACCAATGGACTTTCGATGAGTCTGTCGAAGAGAGTAGTAGCACTCGACGAATTTTTAGCTGAAGGCAAGGCAACCCAATAAGTTTCCTTTTTCGTATTTGCACTTCGTCTAATATTGTCACATAGTCCAGGAAGATTGGCAAAAACTTCAGTCTTACCAGACTTCGGACCCCTGATGAAAGTCCGTAGAATTCTCTGCTTACCCAATTCACAAGTTAATACCGAATTCTCATCATCCGTTATTTGTACTCCATTGGGAAAAACGAGGCCATCTTCAACCACCGATAATTTTTTTGTGTCTGTATCGAATCGCAACAATCGTCCACTTTTGTCCTGTTCAATGACGATATTAACAAACATCGATAAATCCCATTTTGTGCTAACATCACTGATGTAAATGACGTCACCACCGTTCTTTCCGGCTCCCTCTTCAATTGTGATGTCGTCAAGAAATTTGGACTCTCCTCCTTTAAGATGACGGGTAGCAGAAAGGGGTAAGAGCTGAGTGACTTTCTGATCCAACGTGTCGATAGAATCAATGGAGTAGAGACCATGATACGCGTCTATCACATAAACAGTTCCCTTTGAGTTTAGTCTAATGCCAAGGGGTCGTCCACATTCGTTTATTTTCCAGAGAACATCGCATTTACCATCACCGATTTTGGCTATTGGAACGACTTTTGAGTCCTCAATTCTAACCACCAGTCCGCCAAATGTTGTGGTGTAAAGGTGGCCTGTGGTATTGCAAAAGCAATGAACAACTCTGATCAATTTTGGATGAATTTTTTTATTTATGAAAATCTCACCATTTCTGTAGATGAATGATTCGGGACCGTGAATATCATTGACTAGTAGATGTTCAGCATTCGAAAGAATGTTATTCGGTTTCAGAGGACCGTCGAAGACATTAACAACTTTGGCACTAAAAAGTGAGTACAAAATAGTGAGTCGTGTTATGAGTAAATTATCTTCTTCGGATCGATATAAATGCTTCCAAATTGGAAGTTGCAATTTATGTGCAGAGGTAGAGGAACTAATCCTCACTTCAATCAATTTTCATAGTCATCACACGGACATGATTTTATATGGTTAGGAAATACGAGAGACCGAATTATTCAGCTTATTTAAGTCAACTGAATGTTTTGTTATCAGTGCAGGCGCGCCGACTTCTAGGTGTCCTTGGGTGCTGAAGCACGCAACAACCGAATCTATTGGGTGTGGGGCACCCAATAGGATACATGTCATTTTTGTTAGAAATCATGCAATTTTCAAACCAATTTAACACAGCCATGCATTTATGCCAGGAAAAATATCACCTGCGGCGCTTCGCAAAGTATAAATCCGGAAGATGCACCCAACAAACAAAATGAAAGCCGGCGCACCTGTATCAGTGAGACGATTCGACTTTTCAATTTATAGCCGGTGTTTACACAATCGTAGCGAAAGTAACCATGTCTCTCTCAAAACAGTCTGGAATTTTGATAGACGACAATCCGCATACTTAACTGACTGCTATTCTCAATATCAACTCAAATTTACCAAGCAATCAAATGTAATCTTCTGCACATTGTGATACATTGATCTTATATCTTATCAATACTGACCTGTAAGCTAGTGGCTTTATGTCAATCAAATATTTGTTTGCAGGTGCAAACGTTACATAATATGCAAATGCTGCGATTAACGTTATTCCAATGGCTATCTTCTGCATTTTCTTTGAAAGCTTTAGCTAATGAAAAGTAGTAACCGTATGTACACTGCCCGCCTCTTCTTCGATGAACAACACTTTCGCGCTAACCGTATGAAGGTGATAGTAGAAATGGCAATCAGAAAAAGTTTCCAGTCGAGAAAGTTTAAGAACGGCAACAGAAATGATAAGAAATTTTCTACGATAAGAAGAAAGATAAAATTTTGAAATTGACTTTTAATGCTACATGAAAGTACACTCCATGTATGGATCTTTGAAGCTTACATACTCTTTGGTCAAGTACTGCAATCGCACACGGTAAAATGGCTTTGCTGTGTATGATAACACCTTCGGTAGCAACAACTTTTACTACACGCCACATGCGAAAGTTGAGCATTACATAGCAATATGCACCCTTTGAAAATGCTCCACTACATGGTGGATTATTTTCGATTAATTTTTCCAATGTTTGTTGTGATGAAGCGATTCGAAAACTGAATTGAAACTTGAGCGAAAAGTTACTTTATGCCCATTTGTCTGACGGTGGATTCGAACCCCCGATCGTTAGTTTGTGAAGCCAACACGTTAGCTCTCTAAACCACCAGAGCGATTCATTTTTCATGTTGAAATTTGTAGATTACAATATTGGATGCAGCGGATACAAATGAACAAGTAGGACCTGTACGAGTAGTGTACGACATGTAGTTAGTTGTCCATATAAAAGGCATACATTTTCA
>JANTFA010162193.1:0-18099 GCA_026413405.1 Phytosciara flavipes
GTAACGAAAAAAAAATTGGAAAATCATTTCGATTTTCACACCAAGTTGTATGGTGGAGTAGCATTTTCATTTGATTTTAGTGTTTGAACGTCTAGTGCTAATTGGTATCGTTCGAATGAGTTGACTCAAGCTCACTTCGTTACCATCAGACATACATCAAAATAAACTTAAAATTTCATTGCTACCGTAATTATGTAATTCTACTGTGATAGACAAACCTCAGCTGCAAATGCGTGGTTCAAGTTTTGTTCTGATGTTACTAAGGCAATTGGATTTTCATTTTAAACTCTAAAAGACCACAAAATACGATCAACAATTTCAGTTAAGTTAATCTCGAATGAAAACACATAGAATTCATTGATTCATTTATGTGTGTGAGAGAGAGAGAGAGAGAGAGAGAGAGAGAGAGAGCTCTCCAGCCTGTCTAGTGAAATGGAATTTCTAAATTTATAGTTCGTTCATAATTGAAATTCTCGAGTATTTTATGAATGTGTTTTCAAATGGAAATATTGTTGAGACTGACCGTTGGTGGTGCGGCGGTGATGATGATCGGTAAATAAGAGACTGGCTACGGACCGGCTACATTACTCAAAATAAATGTGAGGAAATAGCTAATGTTTCATTTATAACTGTTGCAACTTTCGATTCATCGTCGATCGTATTCGTTTTTTTGTATTTTGGTTTCTGAAAACATGACCAAAGGCCTAAAACATTATGATTCTTGTTTTAGATAATTTACATATGTTCAAAGTACTTTTACAATTATATTTCGTTAAGTTTACCTGCTCTGCTCACAGCTGAATACCATATTGTATTACTTGCAACTATTTCCGCGAAAATTTCCAATACTGCACGCACCCACACCTTAAAATGTAAATGCACCAAGTTAATAAAATCTATTGCAAAAATAGCGATGAATGCAACACAAAATCTCACAACTCCTTGGATATTATTGTGTCCATGCATAATATTCAAAGTGCTGTACATAACCTAGTTTCATATTCGACACTGGTTTTTTTAATGGTAAACGGAAAACATTTTTCGAACTATACAATCGATTTCAATTGATATTTTTGAAAGAAAAATTTTAACCGAAACCAAATCAATGCAAGCCTTACTGCGCAGCAACCAATTTTATCAAAATATTTAATCTTTAAATAAAATATAAATTTTGTTTCTTACCCATTACATTTCCAACGACGACGACTGTATGAATTACACAGGGACGCACAAATGATTTTAGGAAGAGAGAACAACCAAAAAATCATAGGACACTGAAAACTGATTCCCAACCTGACATAGCGTAAGTTCAACATCTCAACAATTGAGTGTTTAAGGAGAGCGTAAACCGGTTGAATTTAACTGTTTTCGCTGTTCAAGCTCGGAACAGGTTAGGCTTTACCTGGACTTGACTTGAATTTAGCTGAGACCTGTTCCGACTTGAACCTGATTCAATCCGTTTTAACTCGAACTGAATCTACCTGAAGCCTGAAGCCCAAACCTAACCTGAAACCTGTCAGGTATACCTGAAAATGTGTATGAAAATTTCAGGTATACCAGACAGATTTCAGAAAATCAAAGCCTGACCTGAATTTTCCGGTAGAGCGAGCCTTACTCGGTGTCAAATGTCAAAACTTCATGAATGACAAAAAAAATTGAGAGTTTTCGTGTGATTTCGCTCATTTTGACGTGGTACTCCGAGATCAGTCGGATTTAACTGATCAAAAAGTGCTCTCCTTTGACACTCAATTTGAAATGCTTATCGAACTGAGTTATTCGAAAAGACCCTATGAAAAGTGGAAGTGTGGTGCGAGTGTGGTCTATGACAACTTCTGAACTACCACTGGTACACTCTATGTACGTGGTGTTGACATATCGTTTATAGTTACGTGAGAACGCAACTGATGACAAATCGAAACACGAACGAATAATAAAATTCTATGGCAGCAGGTCAGTAACTATTTTATCAGTACGGTCGGGATTTGCCTTTGATTTATCAAGCGAAAACCAGGTGATTTTGGGGTCAAGTTGCATTAGTGATTCATTATGAATGGGAAAAGTGCATCAAAGATTCGAAGTAAGAAAATTTAAACTGAATTTTTATTGTGCAAAATAGTTCGATGATCGACCGCGGTCAAATTGATCCTGATCTGAAAATTCAGCTTCAAATAGAGATTGTAAACATACCTGACCTGACCTGAACCTGATGTTTACGAATCTTTCTTCAGGTAACCTGAAAATAGAAGGTCACTCAAATCGGTATTGTTGGATGTTGTTTCTAACAAAATGGATCAAAGCGATTACAAGCATCTCTCTAACAAAATTGTAGGCATGCCGATGAGTGAACGAGGTACGTTTTTTGTAGCAAATCAAATTTTTGCTTCGTTCATTTCATCATTATACTTTCGTTATATCGAACAACTCTAGTCGAAGCAGATTATTTCTTTACCATAGTTGATAAGAGGTCGTGCATAAATTACGCCTCGCCACTTCAGTGCTGTCATCAGATCAAAATCACTAATAACTCGACAAGTGCTGACTTTTTGGAGCCAATACTGTGTCCTACCCACCAATTTAGGGTTTGCATTTGGGGGTAGGACACACTATTGACTCAAAAAGTTAGCACTTGTCGAGTTATTAGTGAATTTCATCTGATGGCAGCACTGAAAAGGCGTTGCGTCATTTATGTACGAATCCTAACATACGACCTAAGCCTTGGAGCAAAAATGGTAATTTCATCAAACTATAGTCATTCGTGACGATCAATATCTCATCAATAAATTCACTCGAATGAAGAGCTAACAAAACAGCGTTCGACTGGAACTAAAAAATCTGTTCCGGATAAAAATCATGTAACCCGTCAAGATAAATGTTATAGGCTCGTCAGTTCTCGCCTAATTAAACGTTGAATCATATAGACATGTTACGTATTAGATTTATCTCATTGACTTAATAGGACAATGGTAACTCAAGATTGAAGAGAGAAAAAAGTCATTTACCAATTTGGTCTACCTTTAGTTATGTGCACTACCAGTTGTGTACCGGTATGTGTGTGCGTGTGTGTGTTGTACAAATTACCATCACTGCGTACATACTTGCTGAGAACAAATGAACGCGATAATTTCAATTAAGATCACATTTTTCTTTGCTTTCAAAATCTTAATGATATATCGAAAAGTTCATGCCACATGCGAACCTCCCGATAAATTTATTAAGTTGAAATTAAATGTTTCTTTCAATTTGTGGTATACCACTAAATTTAGCATATAATAACGAACAAGCGCATATGGCCTGTCTATATTGTATTAAATACCGGTATTTTAATTGAATTTGTCATAAAGTTAATAAGCTTTCTATGGCCACATACATGCCATAACTCTTTCAGCGTAAACTGAAAATTGTTTATCCAGTCGTCTTGAAGGTAAATGAGACCGTATGTGTATGGTACATTTATCGTATATGGCATATTCCATGGTCCCTGTCCCGTGTAGTGAACGAAATTGATTCCTAGAAATAGCTTCGGAATCGATGCGGATTTTCTTAGTGTAACCTTCATGGAACCTTATCTGATCTACTAAAATTGGTTGGTGTTTCTTGACCGTTAAATTTGAACATTGGTAGGCTTTCTCTTCCATAGCGGTCACTCTTACCAGCTGAGATCTAGAGAGATACACTCTAACAGAATTAGTTTGTCAATGTAATGACTCTCAGATAAAACTCAACTAGAACAGTCGAGTTGGGGGTGATGACCTTCGGTAAGACTTGGTCTGGCGAATTATACAGAAATGATGGTGAGTGCCATCTAACATCGTTACTCTAAAGCTAACTCTATCTCGAGATTCAAATTTGAGCGCCATAACTCATGGGCCGAATATTGCCATTTTGCTATGATGAAGAACCATTTCTTAAGTGTTGGTTATCATTTTATGAAACTTTACGGGTTTTGTGTCTAGTCTTCTTTTTTATTAAGTCCACCGTTGAAACCTTGCGGTCGATAAAGCTCAACGAGCATGAAACTTTACAGCCAAGACTAACCATCCTCATGATTAGGAAAAACCGTATGGACAATGTCTGTGCCGGGAGTCGAACCCGTGAACCATAGGCACCGATTGAGCTACCTGTCTGGTCTACTGGTGATGCATTTTTTTTTCGAAAGAATCAAACATGCTGCAAGAAACGATTATTGATTTTCGAGATAATCTTTGGTTTTTAAATTTTGTTGATCACGGGACATGGACTACTACATTTTCTTAGCACGAATGCATTCGATTCGATGTTTTGTATAAATAGACAATTTTAAAATTTCTATTTCCTTTAAGTTGGCGTAGGTGGTTATGAAATAGTTTTTTGCTTTCAATTTCGATACAATTTACAGTTTGCATGTGAGTTAGTAGTTTTTCGATTTATTTGTTTTTTGTTCGGTTGGAGGTTTTTTTTTCTCTTCGAATTCAAAGCTATTGTTGTCTCCCAATTTTCCATTTGTACATGGTTTATGGATAGGTATAATAATTGAATGTCATTATACAAAGTATCCGATGAAAAAGTGCATTTCATTCTGATGTAGATCGGTGTGTTGTATGGAGTTTTACATTGAAAAGGTATAAAATTATAACCTACTTCAATCAATCAAGCGAACAAAACCTGATGTAAATGTACGTGTTTATTCAAAAAGTCGATGGAATATCTCACTGGAGGGCAGCAGCTACAAGTAAAAGAAGGTAGACGGAGTAGTTATCAATACTGGTATGTATGCACAATGTGCATTGCACATGGTCTGGACAGGATGCACTGATGATTCGTCGCGCAATCGGTGAAATTTTTAGTAGATTTATCAGCTTGGGATGACCACTTTCTAAGTCACGAAACACAGTACTATTGATCCTTTGTTTCTCTCCCGGTCATCATATAAGCCATGGTGGCCTTTCTGTCGCCGCTAGGAACCTTCCTAATGAGTCAAACTTTGGACAATCACATATCGAGTGTGCGTCCGTCTCTTCTTCGAAATCGCTACAACCAATCGGTGAAACCTTCATTGAACACTCCAGCTGAGTTCGATAACCAGACCTGAAGATCTCAGGTGGTTTTCTTCTTTGACCTAACCTGAATCTGACTTGTTACAAGATTATTTTCCCAAAATCAACAACTAGTGAAATCCGAAGATGAATTGAGGTTCCTGCTTTTTATTAAGGCGGTGTTAATCCCCTTTCTTCTCCACTCAAATGCCTTTCTATTTTGGTGGATGCTGATGAAACCGGGTAGCCAATAGTGCATTAAAGACTATTAGCCAGAAAGATTCACTTTCTGTCCATGTTTACACTGAACGAGAATTTGTACAACGAAGAATAAGTTTCAGATTCTGTTCATCTCTACAATGAACGATCAAGTTGCTCCATTTGTACAAAATAACAAAATTTCACTTTATGTCTGCTATAAAATAAACCCTGGTGCCAATAGCCATTTTAGACTATTGACATTCAATGAAAGTGGAGACAAGGTATGGCGGATACGGATTTTGCACTTTGTAGTGTCGAACGAACTCATCCCTCAAATTTATTACGAAATTTTTCACAAGAATGAGTTCGTTCAATGGGAAAATGGAAAGTACCGTGCAAATTCCGCATGTCCTCCGGCCCATACAAATTCAAACGATTGGCTATACCTTGTCTCTATTTGCATTGTTGATATCTTGGTGCAAATAGTTATTTTAGATTATGGATACCGTAGTGCCAATAGCTATTTTAGATTAATTGGCACCAGGGTGCCAACAGACACTCCGTTCTATTTTCTCATCTCTCTCTCTCTTTTCCGCGGAGGAAGAAAGCGTTGGAACATAGTTATTAATGCACCAAGTTGAGAAATGTGGTTGTTTTTGTCACTAGATGTGATGTTATCAAACGAACGAAGTGAGTTCAATTTCATGACACCCGATTTCTCAAAGTGTTGCATGGCACATCACTAGTGACAAAAAACGAAATACAGAAAACACACCCAAATGATGCATGAAAAGTCCACTTAGCCCACTGAACTGTCACTTAGTTTTTGGTTTTGAAAGAAATTGTTCAATAAATTGATGAGTTCTTTCCGAGGTTAAAAACGATGATTGCCGCCACCCCAACTTCGCTCTAATTTGAATTTTCTATTTTCACCCCTCGGCTAGCAAATAACTATTTCTTCAAGATTTAATTGATGACTTCTATCGAAGACTCAACTCCTTGTGTTTCATAATGTAAAATAGATTATATTCGCTACTCCATAGCTTTCCTGCTACATTGGCTTCACATTTTTCGGCATAATAAATGACTGCATGATCTCATTGTTATGCATGATCGTTTCACAATACCTTGTGCAACAACACTACTCTTTACCGAGGAAAAAAATTAATTACGAACTCATTGTACTACAACAAAACCTTTAAATAGAATTTGAGTGTGCTGCATCAGATATACGTTAATACAAAATTCATCATAAAAAAAGCACCAAGATTTTTCCTTTTGAATCTGCCACAACATGTTCTTCCACAATAGTTGTGTTCCAACACGGACGAGAAACCATAGAAGTCTCTCAGATAAATCTTTTCTTAATTAGTTCATTGTGCGTTTGTATAAAATACAAAATGTGGGTGTCACGACACAGTGGATCGTAGTACCGCACGTTGTGATCTCAATCAATCACCACCATCGCTTTTAACAAAATGTTTTTGGTTTTATTTATAAGATTCATTACAATGCAAGCGAAGAAGAAGAAGTAAAAAAACCACGACAAAATTGGTCTCGACGTGACGTTGCCGAAGGGCACTCACTGGGCGCAATACATATTTTCCACGTTCATTTATGATTATGTCATGTCGTCACTGGAACTAATTGTGTGAGACCAATTTTAGCTTGCAGTAACGACGTGAAACTTTAAACGTTATACACAATCCAATTCAATATTGCAAATGAATATGCTCATGAACATAGTGTTCCCTAAAGGATTTTAATTTTTCGCCGATCACTTAGAATGAATCTGAACACAATTGTTAGGTGAGACAGAGTAAAAATTCAGATAATCTTGTATGCAACCCCAACGCTCTACAATTTTCTACAGATAAAGTCGCCTTACATGACAAGATTATGTAGATTGCCGGTGTTAATATTTACGTTGACCTGTAACTCAAAACCGTTTCCAACTTATCATTACTTTCATTTCGATTCCACCTGATTTTACATGTTTCTCAATACACGACAATGTGTTCATACGTCGATACGTCATAGGTGTGCTATTTTAAGTGTAGTCAACCCCTCATAATATGTAAACTATGTCAACACATGCTTTGGACAGCAACACTGTTAAAATCAATATCTGACTTTTTTTATTGTCAACATTAATGAACTGGCATGGCATCACTTGTAATTAAAATAATGATTCCCAATACGATCGTACGATTGATGCGAGGGTTGTAAAATCAAATCGGTGTGGGAATGACAACTACTTTTTCTACTTTGCTTGAGTTTACTCAAATTTCTATTAGGTCACGTCCATAGGGTGACTTCCACTTTTTCCGATGCACTTACAGGATGTATAGTGATGGTCGGTCACATTTAGATTCACAAAAATGGTTAGTTTTTGACTAATTGACAATTTTAATCAACTAACAGCATTGAAAAAACTTAACAGTTATAATCTGTGAGCACTTTGCGATCGTTACTTTTTCTACTTCATTGCTACTTCACAAAATCTTGTACTTCAAAAGTTGAAGTGGTCATATTACAACAATACAAAAGGCGTAGATGAATGCTGTTAGTTTCATTATTGCACAAACAACACGCCTCAATTCATCGTTCCAATTAACTTGGATGCAGATTCTGCTTGCAGGTGAATGATGTCACATGGATCAAAAGTTTAAGGAGCCGCTGTAATGACCACTTTTCAGTCTGCAATTCTTTTGTGCAAACGAGAGATAAATTGTCATGGCCTAGATATTACAAACATGATTGGATCATGAATCATACAGAAAATCTCTTACTTCAAAAGTGAAAGCTTAGATCTCATCTGTTACTTTTGTTGTCATTTGTACCAGACAAATTTTTCCTACAAATTTTGCTGAATTTCGTTAAATTTCGCTCAGTTTCGTTGAATTTTGACGAATTTCGCTCAATTTGGTTTCCCTTGTCCGCACTTTTCCTATAACACGAAAGTCATACTTTCATCGTACCACCCTCACCCTTCAAAGGAGACGAAATATGTGGATGATCCGTTAGTCAAATTTAAAGAACTTAGCGAAATGGTACGTTTGTACGATTTCAATGTAGAAATATCGGCATCTACTCTCCGCTCGATTTAAAAACTGCTGACTATTCTTCAGTACACATGAGCTTGTTAAATTCAATATTTACGCAATTTTAAATTGATGACCACCACTGTAGTTGTATGACACCAAAAACGTTGACCGAAAGATGTGTGCTGTTTTACGGTTACAACAGCATCACCAAACATACAAAATTAGAAACAGCCATCCTTGACTTTCTATCACGGATATAAGTTTCAGATGCTGGTTGTTGTTTTGTTTTTTCTTTTTTGTTCTCGGGCCACATAAAGAGACCGTCGTCATGGCGCGTTTACCGCGAAAAAATATTTCATCTGATCCGTATTTTTACACAACAATCAATTATTTCGAATTTTTGCTGCACGTTTCACGGATTCGAAACTTAAAATTTCTTATCGTTAAAATGATTTATGACATTATACCATTCGCATTCTTGATGCCGATGGTAGGTTACATGTATTCCATAAAAAAGAAGATGAAGAAGAAGAAGAAGAAGAAAAAACAAAAGCAAAAAAAATTAACGACCTTGGTAAATTATTGTAAAACCAAAGAAATGGGAATAAATATTGATCCGAAAACCTGAATTTAGATTGTATTTTAATGATTTGATTTTTATAATTCGATTTTTTGTTTTGCGTTTCTTCGATTCTTCGAAACATAATCTTTTTCCTTCAATATTTATTTTGTTAAATTCGTAATATTAAAACATATACGAGCCGAACTTCCATAATTGTTGATCATCGTAACTTTATAGTGTTTGTGTAACACTAGAGAAAACATGCGCTCCAAAAAGTCAATATAATAATTGAGGAATTTTCAATAAATCAAAATTTCATTTTGAATAGCATTCGTTCGGCTTAAAACAATAAATTAATTCGTTTGATAGATCTGAAATTTATTTAATTTCGTTTAGCAATTATTTGCATAGAATTTAGTATAAAAGCCGAATATAATATTTCCATACAAAACCAATAAAACCGCATGACATCTTGCTTTAATTCAATTCAATTTCAGCGATAAAGTTATCGAACATTTTAGTTATTTAGATTAGATTTTTAGTTTATTCGCCCGTTATACTCGATCGCTTTTTCGTTTTTGTTTTGGATTTCTGTGGGAATTTTAAAATTTATTACATTAATTGATAATGAACCCAAAGATTTCGTAGCTTGTCGCCTATTTTCGTCGCGGCTATATCAGCACCACATGTAGCAATCCACGACCTTGTCCCGTGACAAACAAAGTTTAAAAACCAAAATATATCTCGAAATCCATTGATCTTTTCTTAAGACGATGCAGGATTCATTCGAAAGATCATTAGTAATCACTAGTATACCAGATAAGGTTCCATGAAGGTTGCCCTAAGAAACGACCAACCGATTCCGAGACCTGTTTCAAGACCCAGTTATAGTTACGGGACAAGGTCACGGAATTTGCCATATGGTTTCTTTGCAAAAAAAATGGTCTCAAAATGTGCTTTCGAATGTTACGAGTGAAACTGATAACATTAGGGAACGTCAGATTGTTGGAACAGAAACGAGATGTTTAACACAAACAAAAACACTTTCGACTTTTTTTCTCGGTACAATAGCCTCGCGCTTCATTGTCCATTGCAAGCACAAGCAAAATTTTCCATGAACGCTAATTTCATTGAATCATTGTACGTGTTACTGCGATGTGATGTCACTTTGCTGGTATGAGATACGCATTTAAATCGCCTAACCATGTAAAGTGCATTACGTATGCGGATGTAAAGTACATGCTTATGCACGGTAAAGTGCAATTTACATCACTGTTTGTGACACTGAGTATGTAGTTACCAAGCACAAACATGGTTCCGAGTTGCCCCTTCGGGTCGAGCCACAACACCCCAATCATCAAATAAACAACTTGAAACCTCGTAAGTATAATGCTTTACGTGCTTCTTTTTGATAAATTAGTACGAATTTCAGTTCGGTGGCTCTTAAAGTCATGATAAAACCTTGTTAATGTGATGGAGCCTGAGAACTGTTGACTGTCAGGTTTTCGCCCCCTGACTGAATAACATTTACAGACGAGCACAGTACACGAATTTATTCGAAGAGAGCTGTTAATTCGTTAAGGAGAGAGTTCGCTTAGGAGATAGAGTTCGTTAGGAGAGAGAGTTATTTGGCGCCAATTTATATCTCAGCTGACAACGAGCTCAGATATTTTGTATACAGAATTCATCGAGTATGGGTGACGTCATACATGTCGTTCTTCTGTTGAGAGCACCAAACACCTCAACTACCCAGATTATGAAGCTTGAGTACGCCTAGGAACGTTACTTTTTTTACTAAACATTGAAGAAAAATCCTTTGCAGAATTCGTCTCTCACCGGGATTGAACCCGGGTTTTCTTGGTGGAAGGCTAGTACGTTACCACTGAGCCAACCCGTTCGTTTTAATTTATGATGCATGCGGCTGGGTATTGAAAAAGAAACCCAGTCGCCATAACATCTCTCCGATATAAAACGATATAATTCATCAACTCTATTCCTTTTCAATGTTCACAAAGTAATAATGCCGAATTGCCTCTCCGGATGACAATTGATCCAAAGAATAGTCTGTTGAATTAACATATATGCCAAGGGTGCCAAGGTGAATGTTAACAAAAAATGCCGTGTTAACTTACTATCACCGATATTATCGCCCAGATTCACAGAACACTGCTGTTATCTACAATTTTGCTTTCATTTGCTTAACACAGTATGCAATCAAATCACATATTGTTGTGAAACCTTGCACACATTCAGTGTATCCAAACATGTAACGAATGCTCTAACAAATTCACGATTTTTCTTTTTTTGTTTATTCCACAGAAATATTAAACGGTCGAGACCCGGCACACCGGACAACTGTCATACAATATATTGGAACATTAATGATACATAATGTGTGTACGGCATTTAACTCATCAAAATGGGTTAACTGAACCCTTATTATTAAAACACAGTTTTTAATTTTTAATGAGATTGTGTTTCATTCATCAACAACGAATCGTGATATGGTTGTGAATTGGATTTTATGACGTTACATATACGAAGCGTAGCACGCGACATTATAACAATATGATTGGGAGCAGGTATGTTGTATACAATATAAATGGCTATTTCATTAAAATGTGGGTTATGGGTGTACCTTCTTTTTTTTGTGATTTATATAAATATTTATATCGTGTGAAAGTTATTGTCCTTGATTTGTCTCCGCCGGTTGTAAATGAAACGCATTACACGGTAAGGGTAGTAAATGGGATACCCTACAACGCAACGGTTGACCTCAAATTGAAGACAAAATATGTTTAATTATAATCAGCGATTTAGTTACAACAAACTTGCAAACATAAATCATTTGTTGATGTTATTCAAATTTTTGGCGCATAAATAAGCAGAGTTTATGTATTCGTTTGACACAGAGTGTTACAGTTACTATTTAATTTATTGGCCAGCTCCGGAACTATGACCCAAAAAATAGCTAGTTCAAGAAATGTTTCTCTAGAATCAAGCCATTGGACTTTTTTTTTATTGGAAAAGATTTTGAACCATTTGAGGAACCAAGAAATAGTCTGCAAATTCAGTGGCTGCTCAACCAAAAAACATTTTCGCTTTAGATTTCTTTAAACCTTTCAGAAACGGTAGACGTATCGCGCTGCGATAATTTTCGACGAATCTGTTACTTCATTTATTTGAAGTATTCCGTTTGCTTTCATTCGAGGTCTTGTACTTCATTTGTTACAACATAATTTTTCGTATATGTAAGGGAACTCCATGACGAGTCAGTCACTTTTTACGATCATTATTGTCGATAACAGATGAATATACTGTTTCTGAGCAGATACGAATCTCCGCCTAATTTTTTACCCTACCTCTAGGAATATTCAATGTCAACTTAATTGAAGGATGTTGTAAGATATGGCTCGTTGATATTTTATAAGGAACAAGCGAATTTGCACCTTCCTTTGTCAGAATTATTTTATTTTATTTGAAAGTCTTCGATGATTTGTATCGCCTGGAGTGGGTCAAAGAAACGCTTCGAAATTGCTTCCTGTTTTATTTATTTACAACTTGCATTCGGTCGAAACGATCAACCATTTCTCAGGCTAAAAATGCAATAACAATAATGAAAACACATCTTGACGCTTCTCATTTAAATATGATTCCTTTAACTTACTTATGAATCGCAAATTATCACAGAAACTTTATTCCGTTTTTTAAATAGGAAGTTGAAAGTCCTATTTTCAGTACAGTCCAGGATAGTCGTCCTTTCGAGTATTACCTGTCATTAAAGTGAAGTTGAAGTTTCAATTAAATAAGCAAGGTATACATCCAACTAATACAGAACATTTTTTGCAACACCCTTTCATGTGGTGGGAGTGACTCTGCACTCTGTTTCAACGAATCTATCATTAGACGACGCAATTATTTTGATTACAATGTCTGCGGCTTCGGGTTCCACTGAAATAATTGATTGAAACAGTTTACTGTTGAAACTACTGTATGCTTGGCTTTGACATTGACACTGTAGTAATAAGTATCTTTCACACTTAAATTATTTCTGAAATTGTTGAACGTACACATCGTTTTATCGGCTGTGGTTGTTTCTAGGATGGTGACTAATCATCAATCCATAAAAAAATCATCTATTCAGTAAAACGAACAAAATAGCATGCTGAAGGGTATACGCTTAAACAACAGCATTTCACTCTCATCGGTTTCGCCGTGAACAGTACGAATTAGAATTGAATTCATCTTTCGACTCGTAATATATGTTAATAATGAAATCAACGAATAATAACAATACAAAATTAGTGAACTCATGCATATTAATGTTAACTCAAAATCAATTAAAGTCAACAAAAACTGAACTATTATAGGAAATGTGACCATGAAAATAAAAAGAGAGAACCAACTAGGCTTCAGGTATACCAATGCGAATTCTAACAAAATAAAAAAGAAGAAATAGAAACCAGGTGGTTGCGGAGACTATAAGCTACCATTCATTACCATTCATAGGACAATCCACCAACTAAAGTTATTCCGTTTGGTTGGAAAAGGAAACAATACCTCTTTCGTGTTTGAGACGGTGAATTCTTTTTTTTTCTCATTTATTTATTCGCCTAACCTTGATGAATTATTATTTCCTAATTGAGAACATAAATAGCAGGTTTTTCGGTTGGGAAAGTATTTTTACTTCAAAGAGTCAGTTAGAAGTGAAATTAATTGATTTTTCGTGTCATATTATTTTGCTGAAATTGGTCGTTCAGAGGTAAAAATCGAAAGAGGTACGCTATTTGGTGTATTAATAGCACCTATCATTCAGCTGTAAATGGGTCCAAACAAGGTACCGCAAATGCGTTCACAAACAGAGAATTATAAATGTCTAGTGTTGAATTGAATTTACGGTGTTCTGTATAAGCAAATCAAGATTTAAATCAATTAAAAAATTCTTACGGAGCTGCGCTGTAAAGGGTCTTGTTATTCTTGGAGCAAAACCATTTTTCCATTTCCCATTTAGGCGAGACTGTTAGACGATCAATTAGAAAACAATCCCATTCTGCATAAATGAAACTTAAAACGTGTTGGATAAAAGAAGTAATAGACTCAACAGTTGCCGGGTATGCTTAACGTCTGTGAAAAGCTAGAAAACACCGAATTGTTCAATGTTCAATGTCACGTTTCCACATTATAATACTAACCCAGTCAGGCAAGATAAAAAGTACACAGTATACACTGGCTTTCAGGTCAGGTCGTATACGTGCTTACGCAGTATGCATGCAATTGAATGAAATCAGCTGATACAAGGTCGGCACAAGCTTATTTATGTTGCTCTTCGGCTTTGTGCAATCGCATTGAATTGAGTCGTTTGTACCAAAAAAAACTCATTTGTCGATGTCGGTGTCACGATCTTCGATCTATTGAATTTTTCGTTATATTCAATGAACAGTGAAGTCATATCGCATTTGAAAGGAAATTAAAAATTGTTCTTGAAAAAAAAACCCAGCTCAAATGACCGTTTGTGATTGTTGACAATATTTTGAAAGTCGAAAAATCATATTGGAAAAATTGACTAACTCGTTTTTGATGGGAAATTTTTGCTGTCAAAGATAAGATCTAATCTGGCACATGCACAATTTTGCGTTGAAACGATTGACAGTTACTTTGTTATTCGATATTCACCACAGGCTAAACACTGGTAACACAAAACACAAATACTGTTGTGAAGGCCACCTCGATACAGATACGCGGGCTACACCTCACAGCTGACGATAGTATGGCGGATTTCATACAAAAATGCACATACTGTGATGAGTAGGCAAAATCATCAAAGGTGGTGTGTTCCCACGTATTTGATAAAATGACGATCGAGGTGACCTCCACGGCTCCCATTCAAAATCAGAAATCGAAAAATCCGAGTTTTGAGTCGTCCAGATTTTGAGTCGTCCAGATTTTAAGCCGTCCTGATTTTGTAATTCCGTGTTTATAGCTTCCTGATTTTGTCGGATCACCGACCTCCACAACAGTACATAGCCTTGAAAATTGTTTATGAGCGTTCGGCATTTGACTTAGAGGTAGTACATAAATGAAGTCACGCTTTTTCAGTGCTGTCAGTGCTCATCAGATTAAAACCGCTAATAACTCGACAAGTGTTCACTTTTTTGAGCGTGTAATATTTAGGAGTTGCCTTTGAACCTTTAAAGAGGGGGAGGGGTAGCAGACACAATTGAACACTCGAATGGCATCACGCTGAGGGTGAATGTAGTGTGAAAAGAAATGTGAGGGTTCTAACAAATCTGGGTTAAATTTAAACTTTTAACGTGACGCAGAGGAGTAAGGGTAGGTCAAAAATCCAGCTTGACATCATTTGTGTACGACCCTTTATTTAGCTTACGGACTTTGCCTCGTGTTACCAATCCCATATTTAATTTAATTTAATGAAATAATTTAAACAACTCCAACAAACGGCCTGTTCACCGCTCTTCAAGTTGAAGAGTCACTTGTACACATCGTACTGGTTACCTATTCTATTAACCTACAATTTATAGGTATTGTACCTTCGTTGAGTGTCTGTTCGCTAGTCAAGTGTTTATTCAAGCATTCAATGGTCGATGGGTCCTATGAAAAGGTTACGTTTATTGGTCTCAAAACGTCCGATACATCCATTACGAAACCATGTCATTGTCCATGTCCGAGAAAGAGAGAGAGAGTATTTTACAACCGTAATTTTCTCAATCGATTCGTTACTTTTCACCTTTTAAAATTCGTGCGTCAATAATTGAACCTCTCAATCAGTAAATTAGAAAGGGATCTTCAGAAAATTAAGCAGAAGAAAAAAACTTGCTACGTTTATTGTGTTCGAATTGGGCTATTTGCTTATTAGATTAAAAGTTTTTTTTTGTTTTGTTCATGTCGATAGAAAAAAAATACGCTGAAATTCATTTGTCACGGTTAATTCGATCGGGCTATTGAGAAATGCAAATAATTTTTTTTTAAATTAGAATATTACAGGGAAATAATATTGTATGCAAATAAACAATAAAAGCATTTTGTGTGTGCGGTGAATTTTAAAATAATATTTACAAAATAATTTTAATAACCGAGACTCGCGAGATTATGAAAAATGTTTTCGGATAAGTTGCGCTCGTAATTCAAATTTTACTTTAACTGTAAATTAACAAAAAAAAGAAGAAGAATTAAAATAAAATAAAGAAGAATTTTACCAACCAGCCAACCGACCGACCGACTATCCATCGAAAAAAGAAGAAGAAGAGGAAAAGAATTGCTGTACATGATTATTATTCATGCAATGAATCTTCTACCTACTCGGTACATTGTTTGTATTAGCTCCGTTTGCATTTTTTTTTTCATTTGAAAGCGTGGTTGATTTTTTGCGCGACATGTTGTGGTTTATTGTTTCTTCATACGAACTTTTTTTTTATTATTTCTTTCCTTTTATGAGTTTAAACTTTTGTGCATTTTACATTTTTTTTATGAGTCATTGTTAAGAAGAAGAAAAAAATTAGTGAGAAAATGATTCCATTCGGTCTGGCAAAACGAAAAATTATTATCTTCAGTCCATATTTGATCAGTTTTTATGATGAGACTATTGACCGAGTTTACACTTTATTGGTCATAATTCTGGACTTTGTTATGTTCTGTTTTGTTTTGGTTTTTCAATAGATGGTTTCTCAAGAGTAACATAAGCATTAAACTCGGTCACTTCAATCTACTCTCTTAGATTGGATTAGATTGGAGTTGTGAGAGACTTCCTGCCAGTAAGGAGGACGCGAAAACACAGATCCCTTGTTTTAAACTCTCGACCCTTGCCGACTCTCTCAGTTCAACACCCGAACCGTTTTATTAGTCGGCCGAGGCGGCGTAGATAGAATATTCAAAAAAACTTAAAAAATTGATTTGAATGAATTTTGCAATTTTTTTGAAGGTTCGCTTCTTGACACTGCACCGCCCCAGGTAGCCGAAATTCTACTAGCCGCAATTGTCGGCACTGTGATAAGACACACGATTTTATCACTAATTGTACAATGTATTCTGGAAGCATGAGACTTATTTCAGCGTTTAATTGAGTTTCTGAAAATCTTTCGTGATGCGATGTTATCGTTTTCGTTGGAAAAACACGCAACGAAATTCAAAATTTTTTGAAGGCTAACATACGTGACGACGGAGCAAAAGGACAAAAGTTAACCAAGGAAGGAAGGAATGTAAATTGCCAATAGACTCGATCATCTTCAAAAATTACCGCAGCTTCACGAGGAATTGGCTAAAATTAAAGCTAAAAATTTAATTTGATCGGAAACGATAACGAATTTTGCTTCGAATGTAAACTTCGAACACCTGTCTTCCATTGACAACTACGTCGAGCGAGTGTGTTTTTTCTTATATGCTGGAATCAGTCATCAGCGTGAAACGGATCAAGAAGTTGAAAAGAACCTGTTCATTCAATTACAGTCTTGTAAAAAGCTCTGTTTTCAAATACTGGGGATGAATTACTCTTCGACTTTGTAATATTTAACAAACTTGATTAATAATAATTCCTTTAAATACTTTTCCGACTGGCGCATGGCGCGGCTAACGCCGGCCCCTGGGTCTACTTAGTTCAGTCAACTCTCTCAAACACTGACCTTTCAGAAATGGCTAAATATCTGCTACCGACAGCAAAACGACAACAATGAGCGATGTCCGCCGATAATTACATGCTTAAAGCTTTTCGTTTATGTTTGTCCATGCTGTCGATATCAGATGTCGAGCTGTTTCTGAAAGATTAATTCCCCGGCCCAAATTACAAACATTTGCTAATTTTATGTTTGAACAAATGAAGTAAGAGACTTTGAATAAAGATCTGGACGATGATTTGAACAAAAACATTTCATGATTCACAATCAGTGAATATACACCACGGTAAAGTGACCGTTCAGGGACCAGAGAAAAACATGGTTGAAAGTATGATATAATGTCATTCCCTACATTCGGCTAACGACGCATACTTACCATGTTGAAGCGGCTACCTATAATTAAGAGCTCATTTAGTGCTAAAGTTGACAAGTTGACAATAACTGTTATTTAACACTAGCATAGTCTGCCTTCACTTGGCATAATTGTTCCGAAGCTGCATCTCTGGTTGCAGCTTAGGGTTTCTAGGTCACATTTCGGTTTCAAATTGAATAGTTTTAAGAGCTAATGCAATAATCACTAAAACTTTGGAACAAATATTTAGAATGTATATTTCCGAACTCGAATTGCAGACTTGTAGCAAGCAGTTTCATAA
>JANTFA010162194.1:0-10273 GCA_026413405.1 Phytosciara flavipes
ATGACAAAGGCCGATCTCGTCAACAATTTGGGTACAATTGCCAAGTCCGGTACCAAGGCTTTCATGGAGGCCCTCCAGGCTGGAGCTGACATCAGCATGATTGGTCAATTCGGTGTCGGTTTCTATTCGGCATATTTGGTTGCTGATCGTGTCACTGTTACATCGAAAAACAATGACGACGAGCAATACATTTGGGAATCGTCCGCTGGCGGATCGTTCACCATCAAGAGCGACAACTCCGAGCCACTGGGACGTGGTACAAAGATTGTGTTGCACATCAAGGAAGACCAAATGGAATATTTGGAAGACCAGAAGATCAAGGAAATTGTCACCAAGCATTCTCAATTCATTGGTTATCCAATTAAGTTGTTGGTCGAAAAGGAACGTGATGAAGAAGTTGAGGACGACGATGAGGAGGAAGACGAGTCCAAGAAAGAAGTCAAGGAACCAAAGGAAGGTGAAGGCGATGAACCAAAGATCGAAGATGTGACAGAAGAGGACGAAGACAAGGATAAGAAGAAGAAGAAAACCATCAAAGTCAAGTACACCGAGGACGAAGAATTGAACAAAACGAAACCGATTTGGACCCGAAACCCAGACGATATTTCCCAGGAAGAGTATGGAGAATTCTACAAATCCCTCACCAACGACTGGGAAGATCATTTGGCCATTAAGCATTTCTCGGTTGAAGGACAATTGGAGTTCCGTGCTCTGTTGTTCGTACCACGTCGTGTGCCATTCGATTTGTTCGAAAGCAAGAAGAAGAAGAACAACATCAAGTTGTACGTTCGTCGTGTATTCATCATGGACAATTGCGAAGATCTGATTCCAGACTACTTGAACTTCTTGAAGGGTGTCGTCGATTCGGAAGATTTGCCATTGAACATTTCCCGTGAAACCTTGCAACAAAACAAAATCCTCAAAGTTATCCGCAAGAATTTGGTCAAGAAGGCATTGGAATTGTTCGAAGAATTGTCTGAGGACAAGGAACAATACAAGAAATTCTACGAACAATTCAGCAAGAATCTTAAGTTGGGAGTGCATGATGACAGCCAGAACCGTGCTAAATTGGCCGATTTATTGCGTTTCCACACATCCGCATCCGGTGATGAACACTGCTCTCTACAAGACTACATCGACCGCATGAAGGAAGGCCAGAAACACATTTACATCATCAGTGGTGAGACTCGTGAACAGGTCAGCAATTCATCATTCGTTGAGCGAGTCAAGAAGCGTGGATTGGAAGTCGTCTACATGACCGAACCAATTGACGAGTATGTCGTGCAACAATTGAAAGAGTACAAGGGTGTGTCATTGGTGTCGGTTACCAAGGAAGGCTTGGAATTGCCAGAAGATGAAGCCGAAAAGAAGAAGAAGGAAGAAGATCGTGCCAAATTCGCTGGATTGTGCAAGGTCATGAAATCAGTATTGGACAGCAAAGTCGAAAAGGTTGTCGTGTCCGACCGTCTCGTCGAATCACCCTGCTGCATTGTCACATCTCAGTATGGTTGGTCAGCCAACATGGAACGCATCATGAAGGCTCAAGCTTTGCGAGACGCTTCGACCATGGGTTACATGGCTGGCAAGAAACATTTGGAAATCAATCCAGACCACTCAATCATCGAAACATTGAGACAGAAGGCTGATGCTGACAAAAATGACAAGGCTGTCAAAGATTTAGTCATCCTTCTGTTCGAGACCTCTCTCCTGTCATCTGGATTCTCATTGACCGAACCACAAGTTCATGCATCCCGCATTTACCGCATGATCAAACTCGGTTTGGGCATTGACGAAGACGAACCAATGGCTGCCGAAGAAACACCAGCTGCTGGAGAAATGCCACCACTAGTCGATGATACAGAAGATGCTTCACAGATGGAAGAGGTCGATTAAACAATTATACGTTAAACAATAAGATGCGCGCAAGTTCCACATGTCGAATTTTTATTCATTTTTATTTCAATCAACTTTTGTTTACCCTACCGCGTTGTAGCGGTGTTGGGGGAGGGAGGGCCACATTATTGCTAGCACTTAAAATGGATGAAAAGAAGAAAAATTGTTTGTATTTGAAGAGGATTGACTGAGGTTGTTTTTGAATTCCAAAGCAAAAATTATGATTGATTCATGAAGAATAAATTTCGTTTCTAAGTTATTTTCGAATAAAATATTTCATTTCAAAACGCAAAACATTTTCGCACGAGTCTTTCTTTCATTTGGGGAATTTGGAATTCAGACTTTGCTGATTTTACGTGGTTTGCTAAGCATCTCGAAGTTGAGATTTTAGTTGGTGAGTTGGTAGTCGATGTTCTGGAATGGTTGAAAAGATTTAAGTTCAAACGTTTATGGAAACTAGCATCAGCTTGAATGTGGATGTCCATCGTATCCCTTCATGTTTTGGTCTATCAAATTCGAGAATAATTCGAGCAAATCATAGGCAATTCCTTTGAACGATTGGTTCAGTGTTTATCGCATGTTTTTCACTGTCAAAATTGACTTGACATGAAACGCTTTTACAGCCTTCAGTGTAGGACAACTCTTGCCTGATTGAAATATTCCGGCTTTGGGTATTTTACAGACCCGATGTGCTACACCAGTGCGACTTTCTAGCAACCACACAAAGTCTCTTCACAAAATTAGAGGGCGGAAAATGGGACAGAGTGTACCTTGAGAATTGAGAACATTGAGCAAGTGACACCTACGGTGTTATGAAAGTCCCATTTTCCGCACTATAATTTTGTAAACAGATTCTGTGCTGTTGCTAGAAAGCTGCTTGGAGTTAATCTCCTTGGAGTTACACAATTTCAACTACTAAAATTTCCTAGAAAATTTTGCTCTAAAGGTCATGAACATGTCAACTCATAGATCTTAATCACGAACACCTTCGGTATGCATATTACAGATTCAATATAGTACCGAGGTCAGTTCATTTGAATATTAGAAGCCATTCATAAATGACGTCCTGTAATTTTGTGTGATCAATTTGAGAGTTAGGGTCGATCGAGAATGTTACTTTTTGTAAACCGTCGAGAGCTTCCACAATAAAACTCCACGAGAGTGAAATGGAAGAACTTGTATCAATACTCGTCAGTCTTCTATAAGTTCTGAAAACTTGCTAATGTTTAATAGTTAGGGCAGGATAGCTGTTGTATGAATCCACGACCTATTCCGAACTTGATACCTGACAGTGGAAAAAATGAAATTGATCTCGCAAAACGTTACGGCTAATTTCATCATGTCGACCAATTAACAGTTTTCACGACAGTCTGAAAAATTTACCTTTCAACAGGGGAAATTAATGATTAAAAACTAAATCAAAGCTGAGACAGTACCGCTAGCTAACGTTTAACGCATTGCAACTGAATGGGTTAATCAATTCATTGATTAGGTATGAATGACCTTTAATAAAATATTCTGCCAAGCCGACAATCTGGTAAAAAATTCTGGAATTTAATTATGCAAATTTGAAGTTATGTTGAGTTGACAATGACTTTCATATCGGACACGGAAGACGAATTTTGATTAACTTAAGCTGGAATCGTAATCATTCCGTTCAGCTCACCGTTTTGATAATACGCTCTCTCTGTGCATGCGTGTTATTAAAACGGATACGTGAACGGGATGACTGTGATTCCAGCTTTATAATTTCGGTACAACCAATGCACTCCCGGCATGAGTTGTCCTCTAAATAGAGTGATGAAACTAGACAGTGTACCCATACACTGTAGAAAGAGTAGGGATGAAATTTCATACAAAATAGTACTCTGTTGCGCAGCTGACTTCGATCACACTCATGCCTGGAGTTTCATTGGTACTACGAATATTCCTTCCTGGTCGACAGTTCAGTAGTTTCAGGAGATTTGAAGTCTCATTACTTTTTGACACTGTAAGGGTAGTTATCATCTGAGGTATTGTCAGTTATTTACAGATTCTTCCGATTGAACTCAAAAACAAACTGTCGAATGATTCTCTCTTTCACTTCTTTTCCTTCTTGTGAATCGATACAACAACGATGCATTTCAGAATCAGATCAGAAACGAAGGAAAACCGTTTCTTGAAAATTAATAAAAAAATTTCGTAAAATATTCACACCGAAGTCTTATAAAATTCTTGTTATCTGGATTGGAGGCCCGACCATGTTTATACATAGAGCTGATAACATTTTATATTTCTTTGGAACTGGTTTTGCTTTCCTTTTCGTTTGAATACGTGCAAAATATTTAATTATTTAGATTGTCAAGTGTGTGTGCATATATAACACAATGCAGTCAGTTATATGTGTGCTGACTTAATCTATTATATGGGTGAGACATGATTTGTTAAAATATGAAGTGTCAACGAGATATATTTTGCTTGATGACATTTAACAGGTCTGTGGAATATTCCAAGATTCCAAGCATAAACCAACTCAAGTTGTAAATTTTCATGAATTGGTTGAAAGCGAATCCCTATACTGACCATCATTCTTGTCTTGTTCAAAAATGAAGTAGAAGATTCAGAATTAATTTTTTGAAACATTTGTCAGATTGACAATTCGGGGCGAAACCGAATTTGGAAAGACATCGTAATCTGGGTTCAAGCTTCGGACCCAGACCGCCTCGAAAGACATTCAGGCCAGTCCGAGGTATTGTCAAGGCAAAATCTTTTTAATTTTATATTTTCATTTGTAAAACGTAGGTTCTCTTTTATGAAAAATGTATTCAACCATTGCACTGCTTCCTTGCTTTTCCAGCATATAAAGACTTCAGGACTCATGTCTAGCTCTATCTCTCAGAGAGTTGATAATTATGGTGACTGGAACGTTGCTTCGACCCAGTCGCCATAATTATCAACTATCTCTCCTGTTTTTGATTTTTTTTTTAAATCATCTACGTTCGGATGCGACCACTTATTTTGACAATCTCACATTGTCAAGGTCATCGCCAACAAAGGTCGTTTTCGCGTCGTCCATTTATTTTTTGTGGTTGTCTAAAATTATCGTCAACATGTTACCATCAGGTCCACATTCGAAGAAAATGAAGACCGAGCAAGGGCACATTCCAACGCTGTGTGACGATACCGATTCAGAGGCAGCCAAACGTAAACATTTTAATTTCTAACAACTGAAGGGAAGGTTATGAATGACCAATTTCTATTGTCCACGTATGCAGGTAAAATACCTACCAGTTCAACGATGGAATTGTTTCCCGACTCGAACGCTACAAATTTGCTTGATCTACCTGATGACTGTCTTTATGAAATTTGCAATTTGAGGCGTTTGTCAGTAGTCGATTTGATGGCGCTCACGGAAACCTGTGTCAGACTAAAGGAAACTGCGATCGAAACATTTGGACGATCACAAAAAAATTGCAATTTCACCCGTTTGTGTATGGGAAAAAGGGATACCGTTACGGCTTGTCGTGTCCTCGACACTTTCGGCGCATCGCATAACATAAGTGAGTATGCGAATCGATTAATCTCACTATAAGATATAATCTGTGCAAAATCTGGAACATAAAAGCCACAAACAGCAAAGATATCACGGTTTGAATGCAAAATCTCATACTAAAATTCAAATTTTCGGAAACGATGTGTTTCGCGTACCCTACTATTTGGCGCTACACTAAACGCGTGGATGGGCAACATGAAAAAAAAAAATTACAAACCCATTGAGCGGTGCTTCCGCCTATATATTGCACAAACAACACGACCCAATCTTCATCTATTGTAAACAAGAAACAGTTAGTCGAACAAAAGCAGATGTTTGAAACGATTTTAGTAAACGAGTAGGATTGTGTGTTTATAGCAGTGGTCGTAACGTCTAGCAATAAAATACAATACATTTCGTTGCATAATTTCGTTTGGTTCCCAAGAACATTTGCGCATTAATTTTGTAGTTTGCGAAAAGAGAAGACGAACCGGTGAAAACGCTCCAGCAGCATTTCAACGTTAACTTATAGATCTATCTCAAGTCCACTTGAGTGATTTTATGAGAATTCGATTGACTTGTTCTGATCAAAGTCTCACTTTGAGACTCAAAGTGTGAGTTGCTAGAACTTTAGTCTCTTTCGCCAATAATTATCTCTGAAATTCCGCAGTAATCTAACATTTCATTGGGTACACTCTTTCATAGTACATACCGTCCCCTGCTTCTAAGTTGTTGTTTTGGTTAGTGGCGGAGTTAAAATCAGAGCTGAAGGAATCCTCGCCTATGAAGGAGTGGAGCCAATGAAATGTTAGATCACCAGCACAACTCCAAATTGCAGTTTTACGCACTGTGCGGTGAATGCGAGAACGAATTTCAAAGAGATAACAATATTGAATAGCAAAACCCATTATCGCTAAGTAAATGTGGAACTCACTGCTTACTTTGTATAAGTTATTGCTTCCCATTGTAAAGAAAATTGACTCGAAAATTTGAATTTTTTTGTTTGTTTTTTCTCAGAAACTACATTTTATTCAACTCTCCGTCATCTTAATCGAATGCTTTCTGGACACAAGTTCTGTCAGAGACACAAGTAAGTGAAATCGTTGCATAAACCCGCACACCTAGTGGAACATTTAGTGGCACGCAATCCACGAAGATTGAGATTTTTTTTTTCTTCTTTTTAGCATGGCACAAATACACATTAAGTACAATTTTGGTGCTGTTGGTACCAACATCGACCGTTTGGCACATCGAACGGCTCAACTCAGAATAGACGATCAAGAAATCCAGGATGCCATGGGATTGAGCCAAGAAGGCTACGAGAATTTTTTGGACCACCAGCGGATATACAATTCGTATGTCAACAACCGAGACCCATTCCCGCCCGTTGACCAAAATAAATCCAATGATGGACGGGCCGGTGCACAGCGTTTTAGCCGATCATCGTCGGTCACGTCGGTACGAAGTGGCACGCAATCCACATTTAGCCTGGGTGCGAGAGCGGTCCAACAAGTCCGATCCATTATCCAGTCCCGTCCCACGGGGAACGGCGTTTACCGAAGAAACACTGGACCAACGATTGGTACTAGTGGTAGCATCGATGGACATCGTCGACACAGCTACAATCAAACCAGAACACCAACCAGCGCCTCCAGCGTTAGATTACTCAGTGTTAGTCGATCAGATGTGCGTCCGGACCCACAGTCCCAATCGCCTATGGAACGAGCCAGCCCCTCCAGTGTTAGTCGACCCACACATCCTGATTTGGACAGAGCCCTCGCCAAAATAAAGGTAACTTGACTAATTAACTAGCTAGAATTTGGTCCATGCGTTAAACGAAAGTGTTCCGCAGATTAAGCAGGCGACACGTCGTAGGGTACTAGGCAACTGTGGGTTTTGCTGCAGAACAGTCTCATCCCGTTTTTATTCAATTAAAATCAATAATGAGATTGGGACTTTTTGCAACGTATGCAGGAAAAGACACGCCACTAAGCCTTTGGAGCGTTCCGATTACGTTCGGTCGGACCCATGCCCAGCATGTGCTTGCCAATTTTACAAAAAAAAATTTGTAGGATTATGTAACGCTTGCGTAACATACGGCCGCCTGTCGGTTGTCAAATATAAGTGATTGTTACTTTCGAGCATTGGATTTTTTTCCACATTTGTTGGATTTTTGCATAAATTGCATAAAGAAACATCAAAATCAGAAATCTCTTTTTCTTCATTGGATTTTTTTCCACATTTGTTGGATTTTTGCTTCTTTTTTTTGGAAATAAATTGCATAAAGAAACATCAAAATCAGAAATCTCTTTTTCTTCTCCTTGTTCAACAGGAGCTAACTGTGACAACCGACGAATCAAGTGAATGTTGTGGATGTGGATTCGCAGCACTGTATCCATGGCAAATTAGTGAGCATATAGTGGCAGATCATGCGGAATTCATACAATTGTTTTCGCCTTGCGTTAAGTGTGTTCAAATGCCCAACACACCATCGCACTTCATTAGACATTTGAAACTTCCACCTGTCCTCACCTGCATGGAGGCCAAAGTGTCAATATTTGCAGTGCCATTAACGAACCAGAAAGGTGAACATGTTGACACCTACTTCGGTTGGACAAATGGACACATGTTGGAAACATTTGGCTTGAAAATGAATAAGATCAACAATGATGACTTTAAATCATGTACAGGGCTCTATAATGCTGTCAAACGCTTGCCATCAGAGCTCAGACTCATTCCACACCCTCTTCTAGCAATAGAATTGGGCGTATACTGTTTACTCGAAGAGGCGCCAACCATGAAGGGCATGGCCCGTTGGATGGGGCATTGCATGTGTGGTCATAATAATTCCATGTCAAAAAGTTTAATGGAATTTGAACCGGCATTGTTTAAAAGACTACAGGAACTAAAACGCTTCGTATCACCACAGCGTGAAATCCGCCACTTTGCAATGGATGCGAAGAAGTGAAAATTAGTTTTTTTATGGATGCATTATTGAGAGAGTGAGAGAGATAAGGGGATGAGAGGGGGGATGCTTCAAATTAACTGTTGCATTCACTGATGCACACTGTTGCATCCACTGTTGTTAACCGAAATTAAATATTTTGATAATTTTTTTTCCTTCTTCTGCTGAAAACATTTTCCCCCATCATCATCAAAAAATGAATGAGAAAAAACATTAAAAATCAATTCAAAAACAAAATCCATCTCTTTGAAAAAGCAAAATGCTTTGCATTGTAATGTTGAATTGATGAACACAGTTTTTTTTTCTTTGATATGAAATCAGTATACTGCTTCCAAATACACTTAACATTTGGCATAGACCAAATGCTGTTAAACAAAACATTTGGAAAAAAAATTATTTTTGGGTAATAAAAGAAAAATTACATGCCGAGTACTGGACGTTGCTTTTATTCCTGCTAAGCTGCCTGGCGGAGGTCAATTCGACGAAACAAAGATTTTTATTCCGGCACCACTATTGGAAATTCAACAATGTCGACGCACAACATTATTCTTAAGGAAACATAAAGAGGACCCGTAGGAATAGTACACGACATACAAATTCGCGTGCATACAAAATAGAAAAATGTCGAGATGTGGACTTAATCACAGATAAAGACAAGGCATTAAAAGATGGAATGTAAGTGCGACTGAAACTTCTTCTCGTTTGACTTGTTTCACTTCAAATTTTTTCTCGAAAAAACCTCGACCCCCTCGTCTCTATGTCGTAGCCAGAACAAGTTGGAATATTTTTCAGAAATTTTTGCATGTTGGTCCTTCGAAAATTCGTCAATTTGGATAGTGTGCCGAAAATGAGGGAACTTTTTTATCTTTCTTCGGGTTTTCAGCACACTCATCCTAGCATGAAAAGTTGTGAACGTACCTGTTGTGGCGGCTGTTTTAGTCATTTTAGCTAGTCGCCCTCACTTAATTCGGGCTACAACTCTCGAAAATGCCTAAAATCCACCGTTCACAACAAATTCGTAAATAGCTATTACCGAGCAGATGAAATGAAATTTACGTACATCACATTATGAATATGGTGCGTCAAAATCTATGAGAAACCATCCATACGTTTATAGTTATCATTCAGCAGGTCTCTTTGCAAGGTCTAGGGATTAAAACGGTGTTTTGCTTAATATAATGACATTCCAGCTGTTTGTCATGCGTGGTGATTCGTCAACGAGAGAATCTAAATCTAAATGAAGTCAGAACTTATTATTCGTTCGTAATGTGCAAGGTCAAGGTCACAGGAGTGAAAGCACTTAATTCTAGTCTGAGTTTGAATTCCTATGTTAGAAGAAATATTTCTGCATACATTACATATGCTTCGTTTCGTCATAATCTACTTCGACTTCGACTACCTACCATGGCAATGTGGCATTGCAGCGGGCTCGAGAACTCGAATTAGAATTGGCCCAAACGAAGCTGGCGCACGTTGAAGCCGAATGCAAGAACCAAGATCTTAACCATCAACTGAACACAACTTTAACCGAAAATCAGACAAATCGAGGCAGTTGGCAACCGTGGAATTCTCATTCGCTCCGATGATACTGGTTGAAGTGTTTTTTAAGCGTTTTGTATGAGAAATTTTCAACGTACCTATCACAAATTGTTTACGTACCATGGCAAATGCATAAGATTCGTTGAAACATATTCGAACATACCCAACATATTCGAACCGAACCCAACCCTATTAAATTTTCAAAAACTCGAAAACTCGAACCCTTCAAAAAGTGTCATTTCTCTGGGTAACAAAAAGCGACGCCGAAGTTCAAGTGAAAAAAGTATTTGGAAATTGCAATGGAAATTGCCAAAAAGATTCTCAAAGACGGAAAGAAACTCAAAGTTTCCGACAACAGTGTTGAC
>JANTFA010162205.1:0-10272 GCA_026413405.1 Phytosciara flavipes
TAGAAATTCAAAAGAAGAAAACGAATGTTCTAAAAGACTGCTTTCAAAACACCATTCTATGTAATGTAAAGAGACACAGTGTGACATTCAACAGTGTCTTGCAACTCTCACTCCAATGAAAATCTCTCTCGCGTTTTTTTTAAGTTCCATAAATTTGCGTCTTTTTAAAAATTTTAATTTGTTCGCCGAGGCGTGAAAATGGAAAATTTCAACAAGAGCGAGATCGAAATCGAGTTGGAATTTTCAATTTTCACTCAGAAATAAACGCAATGTTTTTCTTCATTGTGTGGCGTGAATCACAGGTTTTATCCCACGAAACGGACACTTAAATTTTGTTACACTGTCTTTTCAAAACAACAACGAAATGACAATTCAGGTGAGCAAGTTTTTATTTTCTCAACGCTCTCCATTTCTGCATCAGCGTAGGGGTTGAGAAAATAGACATTTTTCCACACGAAACGTCAACAAAATGACTCACTCTATTTGAGCGTAGAAAAAGAGGATTGACACCACTTGAATGAAAACTGAGTTTATGCGCATGCGGTGTGATTGAACTTATTCTATCTCCTCAAAAGGCCATGAAAAAGTGGTTTTTATTTAGCGATTGGCCGAATGACATTTCTAGTGAGAAATGTGGAGCTCCCTGTCACCTTGATTATGTTTTCAAGAATGATGTGGCGAATTGACATAACTGCCAATTTAAGACACCCTCCTCCCCACTGAGAGCGTACGTACTTTATGGACCTAAGATGAAATTCAAATAGTGCGCTCGCTATAAAAGACAATTTCAAGAACGTCATATGAGGCAAACCGGGGCAAATGCTTAGTGTGATCCCTTTCCTCCAAAAAAAGCTTCCGCACTATTTGAATGGCCCCTAATCAGAGTGGAAGAGTAATGACAAGACATATACTTCTTTCAAAACCAAACAGCACTTGGCACTTGGCTGTGAACATTTATATCTTGCCTCCGTGTCTCAAAAGACAAATTAAATTTCGGTGAACTACGTCTGAATTTCTTGCCTTTGTAAGAAAATTCACTCAACAGAAAAATCGATTAGCTTTCCCTTAAACCCAAAAGTAACCCAGCTGTGACCTACACACGGCCAACAACATACCGAAAAAAGATCGGACCATTTATGTGTACGGTATGTTCAGATTGAGTTTAGAGTTCAGGTCGGTTGAAATAATTTTCTTGGGCTCTGTACAACCAGCTTTGCAGATACAAAGTTTCTCATTAGAAAAACTAAGGATTTGACTCTGGATTTGGGGTGCGAATGAAATAAGTCTGAATGGGTTGGCTCGTATAAATACTTTGCCTAAAAATTGCTTTGTCGACAGATTGCTGTAAACGAATTAAATTCAATAAAAATGATTCTGATCCGATTTGAACAGAGTGAATTTGATTCCGATGGATGCAATCGAAATATTCTATCCAGATTCTTGGAATCGGAATACCGATTCTTGGAATCATCACTGTAAATGAAACTGATTCTTGGAATCGGAATCCAGATTTCAAAAATCGGAATCCAGATTTCCACCGAGCTTCGGGGCAAAGCCGAGAAGCGAGTAGATCCGTCCAAATCCCGATCGATTTTTTGTAAATTTATTAAAATCAATTCAAAAAAGGTTGTTGCAACATAACATCAAAATATTATGACTTTTATGTACAAATCCTTATGTTTTTATTGAAAAAATTCTGCAAAGTCTCGAGTATTCGAGTAATTATTGCAAATCGAATTAATGTGTGACGAGTACTGATCGTAGTGTAATGTATATCCGGGCGGATATGATGGCGGTGGCGGTAAATGCATATTTGTAAAGTAATCGTGACTGGCCTCCTTATCCAGGCAGAGTAAATTCCGATTCACCGACTTGTCCAACAGTTTCGTCTTCGATGCCTTGTCGCTGGTAATTTCGGGCGTTTTGATTGGTTTAGTTTGCCCCTCAATTTGTAAACGTTTCGATTTGTACCGTCGATTTTGAAACCAAATTTTGACTTGTGTCGGCGATAAATTCAGTGTTTGTGACAGAAGTTCACGTTCCGGAGCTGATAAGTAACGTTGTTGCCGGAATCGTCGTTCCAGTTCTAAAACTTGTGCTTGCGAAAACAGAACTCGGGGCTTACGTTTGGTTCGCATTTTTGCGTGCTTCCGTAGTTCACATTTCGATGACGTCACTATTTGGTTGTTAGGCTCTTCTGCAATTCAACGAGAAAACAAAACAAAATAAATTAAATCTCCTTGGCTGGAAGAGCATGATCGTGTGTGTCGTACTTGAAATGATTTCATCCTTGATCTTGGTCGTTTGAATCACTTTAACGAGCCCCCGCACTTGATCAACACTTGTGTTATTCGCTGTTGTCGGTGATGTTGCTTCCATGAGACTGCAGTTATAGTGATGATTTGTTTTGCCATTTGAACTGTTTATGTCTAGCGATTGTACATTGGTGAAAATGTCGTTTGGATGCGGTGATGTGTGGCTGGCGTTGGATTGATAATGTGAAGATGTATATGGGAGTTGACTGTACTGATTGTAATCGTATGCTGAACCGGTCGGATTGCTATAATAGTGCACTAGCCCCGATGTCGACACTGATGTGTCTGTAAAAACACCATAGTCGCTTGAATACGGTGACGGTTGCAGTGTTGTACTGAAAAGCAAGTTATTCAGTTAAAGCTTTTAACCAACAGAAAGCGTATTCGCGGAAGTGAATCTGCTACTTCATCTTTTGAACAATTTCACGCATAGCGTCTACTACTTCCTTAGCTGTGACATACAATTTTCTATTTAAAACAACAGTGAATTTGGCTTCTCATTATTTTTTGTCTTCTTTTTGCTTTGGTACGACGGTACCAATCGCTTTGATAAATTTCTTTCTCTGCTAAGGTCTCAAAATACTTCAGCCTGACAATCATTCTTAAATATTATGAATTCTGAACAGGTTCACGAAAAAGATCGTCAATATAACTAACCTTTGATCGGGGGCCTACTGTGGTAGTTGCTGTCACACGTGTAGCAAGATTGACATGGAATTGCCAAATAAAAAGCAATAATTGCCGAAAGCAAACAATTCGAAAATTAGTAACTGGCAATGAGACGCAGTCATTTCAGAAGACAACGAAAATTTGGATACAACAGCGACAAAAAAGTTTCTCGAAAGTCCAATGTCACGACTTATAAATCCTTAAATAGTAAAAAATCATCACAACGGGCTGACGTGCATTACCGAATTTGTGTCCGTGTAGAGGTATGAAAGCATACGGTGAAAGTTATCATCCAAGAAACCAATAATAGGATGCTTATAAAAAAACTTGTTCAACGAGATGCACAAAATAACTGCAATCAGTTCGAATTTCATTTCTTTTCAATACAAGTGCGTACCTACCGTGATAGAAACAACATGTTTCGCAATCCGGGTCACATCTTTCCGTGATCAACTAATTTCTATCAAATATTCACATGAAAAGAAAAATTCATTTGAATGTTCTAGAAGACTGCTTTTATAATATCATTCAATGTGACGTAAAGAGACAGAGTGTGGTTGGGGTAAGTTAGCTGTCTCAAAAAGCGCCCTCGCTACACAAATGCTTTATTCATTAAAAACAGATTGTTAGACTAATGCTCGGAACAGGTCCAATTCAGGTCAAACATCACCAACCCACCCTTCTGGTAGAATACTCAAATGGAGATCGGTGAGTGGTATAATTTAAAGAGGTTGAATCAGGTTGAATCTCTAAATAAGTCAGCTTCAGGTTCAAACCTGAACTCAATTCAGGTCTGAGCCTGAAGCTGACCTGTTTGGAGATTTCACGAAGAATACGTTTCATACTGTTGTACCGAAAAGTGTGTAATCGAAAGCGGCAACCTTCCTCTTTAAATCATACCACTTACCGATCTCCACCTGAGTATTCTACCCGAAGGGCGAGTTGGTGATGTTTGACCTGAATTGTACCTGTTCCGAGCGTTATTAGACACCAGTAATAACAAATATCAGGAATAAAATTGGCCATCTTCAAACTTATTTCATAAGAGAAATGGTGGCGGCACCGGTCATTTTAGATACGAATTTTCTGCTGTTACATGTGTATGAATCGGCGATACCCTCTAATATACATTCCCTGGTATCAACAAGATTGCTATTAATAAAAAATTGACGACATTGTTATTCCATTCAAAAGAATAACTCTTTTGCTAGAAAAGAAGGTTCAAGCTGATGTTTGAAATAGTTCAGTTGATTTGGCTGAAATGCTCAACCTTACTACTACTAACAAATTTTGATCGACTATGCAGCTCTTCTCTACCATGACTGGAATAGTTACTCGTTTACCGAGGTGAGAAAACTCAAAATTCCAAAATGAAAACACCAATTTGTCATATCACTTTTGAAAACAAAAAGGAAGCGACAGTTTAGATGAGAAACGTTCTGTTTTATGATGTCGGCTCATGGGACAGAATGTGCTGAACTTCAATGACTAATCAATAATCATAGTGTAGAAATGGCAACAAGTGGCAATGGATCGATCAAGATGAAGCCAGGAGGGGAGGCCTACATTCAGCAGTGGCTATGATATGAGGCTACAAAAGAAGTCAAAGAAGATAGTGGAGAACAAGAAGTTACTCACACCTCACGGACGAAAAGAAAACTTTCATTGCCAGCAAGCAGCTGCAGAAACCACACAGAATACAACAACTTTAGACTCATTAAATATTGTAACAGCACCGCTGCTTGATCATAGTGTAACGCGTTTAGTGTAATCTAGCATAATCTTGATCAATCATTAAAATTGAAAGAGACAGTTGTCAATCATTTCGAAAAAAAACGGAGCAAAATTTAGCGACGGTAAAGGCATTTTAATCAGCTGCTTCCGTGAATGAAAGTTCACTACTTCATGAAAATAACAAAAATATTCTGAGAAGGAAAACTAACCAAAGTCAGATAACTTAAACGAAAGCCCATTATGACCCATAAGAATCCAGCACCTTGATTTTGAAACCAAGAACAATAGCATTAGATGTAAGGAGCGTGTGATAGAATATATGAACTTATTGGTTAAAAGAAGTACCAGATTCGAGACGATGGGTCAACGACTTCTAGGGATTGCTTTTGGATTGTTCTGTGGTCACACAGATTCGTTTTTTCACACTTGCCGTCGCATTTGCTAATATATTCTTCAACTACTAACTTCTAACACAAACAATTAGTAGCATTAGAGTGAGCTCAACGAGAAACTTGATGTAGAAAATCATTTTGATTAATTTTAAGTGAGACAAAATCCGACTCGGTTCTTTAATCAGTCAAACAAATTGAGCAAAAAAAATTGTTTACCTTTCCATATGACATCCCAGATAATGATCCCCTTGATCCACTAAATTCAGAATATCCTTCACCGAAAACGGTGTATTATTGCACGAATCATTGCCCGACTGTGAACCACAATCGGAATTTTCCACTTCATAATATCCTTGTTGCAACATTGCACTTTAATTGATTGGGTATGCCACTGCACAATAAAATAAATCACAACAACAGTTCAATTACTCGTATCGAAAACCACTAAAGAAAAATTGAGATTCTTCTCGTCACTATTCAAACTCGAAAACATGGACCTCAATTAGACACAACATCTTCAAAAAACTATTCACAACTAAAAAACAATTTCATGGATCGTTACACAATTAGCTCAGAAACATAAGTGTCCATGTGTGAGCGTTAAAATGTTATTAGTGTGGCGTATACGTATGTTATGTGGAAAATCTCAGCTCTCAGGCCATGCTACGCACACAGAAACAAAATGCTGGATTGCAAACGAAACAGGATCGAGACATAACGAATATTGAAAGGAAAATCTCGTTGAACTGAGAGAAAAATTTCGTATGATGAGAATTCATCCCAACCAAAGAAACAAACGAAAAGCATTGATAATAAGGGGCCATCCATTAAGTACGTACGCTGTGTATGCTCGATTCTTGACCTCTTCCCCCTCGTTTATACGCGATTTTGTTTAAGAAAAAAAATCCAAAAACGGTCAATTTCAAGCACCACACTTCACTAAGACCGTACGTACTTTATGTATGGCCCCTAACCAGATTGGTATTACAACAAGTTGGGAAATTGCGCATAATTAATTGTTCATGTAAAGTCAGATTATCGCGCAGCTCCGCCTCTACACCAACCAGAATTAAAACATTTTTTTTGGATGATTCGTTATTGGTTTGATATAAATAGATTTCATTTACGTTTTTACCATTAAATCCGTTCGATGTGAAATGATAATGTTCGTTTTCTTAAACGGTGGCAAACGTCTTTTTCTTCGGAAAATTGATTCATTTCCCATCGGTCAGACTATAATGTTTGAGCAATGACATTTCGTAATGCTTAGAAAAAACGATCAAGGAATGAGTAGCTCTTGTATTCAGAACTTTTTTTTTACTATCTCTATCATCGTAAATTCAACTGAAACAAATGCGTCATTAGAACATTTTCCTGCTGAGCTCAATGTTATGTAACCGAACCAATTCAGACAATAATGTTCTGCCGTATCGATTAGAATTGTCGATTTTATCAGAACAGAGAAAACGATTAGCACTACGACCAGAATAAGAGCGTGTCCAAGTGTTCGTGAAATAATGATGCTCACATGATTTTCTAGTTTTTGAACCTCTCCCCCTTCCCCCTTCAAATACAAAGAACTGATATTGCAACCGATTCTTTTGACCGTGGGTGATGCAGAAAGCCAAGCACGCCGACTTCTGGTGTTCATTGGGGGCAACCGCTACGCTCGCAACTGAACACAATTAACCTCTGGTCATTTTCGGTTGAGTTTTGATGTAATTCCACTACTGGATATCATAGAGGGTTCAAAGTATTCTAACTAATAATTTTCTAGTCAATCTTAACACTCGCACATCTCCGTTAACTGAATATTTTTCGATTATCTCGACGGTTTCTGAAAATCTAAAACAATCTTTTGGTCGGAGCACCAAAATAGCCATCGAAATACCGCTAACTTTTGAGACTCATTTCTGTGGCCACTTCCTAAACAGAATTAAGCTTTCAAACGTAGGCGTGTTGTTCGTTGACTCGCTTGTTTCCCACTCTGTTCATCTTTTCGCACCCAACACCTAAAATACTTTCACCAATCAATGAAAGTAGATTAGGCAGGTATAGCCATACGTCAAAATTTGTTCTAGCCAGAGGACACATAGATTTTGCATGGGATTTCACTTTTTTGCATCGAACGAACTCATTTTTGTAAAAAAAATTGTTCATCAATTTTAGACTATAAAAAGGCAAAATCCGTATGTTCTCTGGCTTGTATGGCTTGACCATACCTCTCTATCTACCTTCTTTGTCACCAACATTGTTCCTCATGGCCATCAATAGAATCCTGAACACTATAACATAGCCAGATAGTTGAAGGAGCACGGGTTCAAATTATGTGAGCAATTAGATACTGCGCTGATTGCTAAAAGTCATTAAGCTCGGCAATATTTATCACAGAGCTGATCATTAAACTTCTTGCTCAACTTGGTCTAGAAGTAAATTTGAATAAATGCTTCGGAATAGCAATAGCAAACGGTGAATTGGTCAAAGAAAAAATTCCAATTATCGTATCCTACCTGTACAACGCAATGAATTCGCATCTTACGTCGGAGTTAGATTTCAAAGGTGCAATGAAAAGGCCATTGAAGAAGTTAAAACCGGAAAACGAAATATTTACGAACCGTGCATTACATTGAGACTGTATCTGAGGTAAACATCACTGGTAACGGATAGATCAAAATTTGTCTTCCTTAGGAGATACATTATGATTCATTAATTACTGACTTTAGTTTTTTCTTTCACATCTAGGTTCGTCATATCGTGTACTATGTCAGTGCATATAAAAATAGAAGAAGCCCCAACCTGATTAAATTTTAGACATATTACCATGACCGATCGAGTCTCGTGAGCTGTGAACCTACCAGAAAATTTCAATTTATATATTCCATGCGGAAATCATTTCCCGATTGGTAAAAAGTGTTGAAAATAACGTTGTGAGTATACCGATACGAGGCGCCGCGGCGACACATCGTGTGCGCAAACCACTCATTTCAATACGTTATGCTGAACGAGATTTTATCTTCCCCAACAATAACGAAATATTCACTCATTTCAAGTGGAAAGCCCTTGACTTGATTTTTTGTTTACATTAAAATTGGTTTCATCGCAGTAACGTGCGCAAATGTCTCATTGTCTCATTTCAGTTGTATGGGAGAATCCTCGTAAAGTGAGACATTTGGAAATATTATCTTAAAGAATTTACTGATTTGGGTAAACTTCATTTCCCCTGAAAGCTGTTAAATAGACGCGTTGTTTGAGCACCATATGACTTCGGTAGCCCACATTCTTGGAAAGGTATGGCCGAAGAAGTATATTTCATACATTTTTTTAAAATGCTGTCACACCTGATATCTATGAAATAACCGACGTCATACCCCATCCATACATACCACATACGCCTTCATGAATTCTGTTTAAATAAAACAGGGCAATTTTTCTATTTTTCGAAAATGCCAATTTTTTTAACGTAGCTCACGAAACTTTCGCCGGTCACCATATGAGCGTGAAAAATTAACCTTTTGGAGAGAAACCTCGACCAGATCTCGAAAATAGCACTATTTCGACCACAACTTTGGATCGGCTCTACTGATTTCGCTCATCTTTGAACTTGACCTCACTTTTTTGACAACAAATCGAGGGGAAAAGGTCCCATTAAGATTGCTTTCGATTTACTCAAGTTATCGTGATGACAGACCGACGGACATTTTTTTAAATGCTGGTTTGGCATCTGGGAGTTCAAATCGACGTGATACAAACGTAAGAGTAAAGGCATGAGACCCTCGTACTTCGTACGGGTCTAAAAACAAAACCTGGATCCAAGCAAGTTAACCTACGTCGAACGGTGCGCTTGGAATACGTCAAAAAGGGATATCGCACTGCCGGCATTAATAAGTTCAGCATTCGGTACTTCAAAAATCGTCTCTCAAGTTCTAAATCAGTCACGAATCATCAAAGATTAATTGAACTTTGCAGACTTCGAGATAAAGCACGAATACCACGCGACTTGATGAAGTTTTTTACTTGTGATTTCATCGACTGTATTTTCTGCTTTACTCCTCGAATGTCAGACTACTATTTTCTGCTCATGAAAAAAATGTCCTTATCTACTAATAAGGACAAGAAAAAGTTCTGTGGGACCCCGAAAACCGTCGATTGATTGTCTAAATGAATCAATTGCTAGTAAATGATAATTAGCTAAGCCAAATAGACACAAAGCCGCAGTTGTTCAGTTTACAATTGCATGAATGAATTATGTAGAAAAAAATCTTTCAAACTGACCAACAATTTAGTGCACAGATAATGGAGAAAGAGCATACGAGCATACGAGCTGTTGTTACCGAAAAAAAGTCTTCCGAACACATGTAGGATAAAGACATACTAAGCAGAGCACAATGTATTCTCATAAACCTCAGTAATTTATTGCATTACAATGGACAAAAATCGTATTTTTTTTTTCATTTATATTTTACGTAAGCTGCTAAACATATAAAGAATCATTGCACATGATCAAGGATTGTCTCTGTTCAATAGCTGTGTCAACGAAAAATTATGTCTAGACTTTTGAAATAATTCCACATTTTCAGACCATAGAATATCCTTGCCTTGCATATTCATATGTACAACCATTTGAATGACAGTAAATTATAGAATAATAGCAATTCTCGATGGGTCATCTGTATGGTGCGACGACAGTTATGGAAAATGTGAATAATTTGGAATGAACTCACATCTATATGCAATGCAATGTAACTGCATCTATCCAGTGTCTTAAAAAAATAAATAAGCAAAAAAAATAACACATACAGTCGACACAGTGAATGAATGAGTGTGAAGTCCTATTACTAAATTACCAAAACCACTCGTAGGGCACAAAATGAAAGAATTGTATTATGGTTATAATAACAGCTTTGGAATGGGACAAATTGATGTGAACATAAACGACCATTTATTTAGATAAAATATTGCTCAATCGCTTGTTGTTACATTAAAAGTACAAGTAGTGTAAACTTGATTTGTCGTTGACGTTGTTATGGTCATGTTGGTTAAAAGCATAAATGAATAACCAAAATTCGAATGAATTTTTTTTTTTTATCTTTGAAATAATGACGACAGAATTGAAGGTTTACAACCAAAAAAATTGGATGGCGTGGATTTTTTATCATCCATTT
>JANTFA010162238.1:0-10270 GCA_026413405.1 Phytosciara flavipes
TAGTTTGGACGACACACAAAAAACAACAACACAAAAAATTATGAAATGAAAATGTACGACGCATTGGACACTCCCCAGTTTAAATATACTCATCAACTGAGGCATTGAGAACGGGATTCAAGTGATCCGGCTGTTGACTACTTAACACACAGGGAAAAGTCAGTTGATCAAAATATTTGTTGAAAGTTTTTGAGTTTTCAATTTTTGTTGTTGAAATTTTGATGTTTCTTGCTGCTGTTTTTTCGAATTTTTTTTTGGTTTTTTTTTATTTTCAATTTTGTTTTCGGTTCGACATGATGTTCCTTAATCCCCAGCGTTCTCGTTACAAGTTTTTTGTTGTTGTCTTAATTCTTATCGATGTTGTGTGTAAAAGAGATTAATTTGGAAATTGAACTGATTGCTGAAATTTTTTTCCACCTGAGTCTGATTTTTGGTTGTTTTTGAGTTCGTATGACTTTTTTTTAATTTTAATCTGTAGCAGTTGCATGACTTTTTTGCATCGTCTAATTTTGTCGAATTTTATATTTGAAAGTGGCATCTGGAGCAGAACCGATGCCATTGTTCAAGTATACACACTGCAAGCGTCTTTACGCAAATTATTATTCTCACTGAGAAATTTTTCTAATTATTTTTTAGCATGGCTGATGTTGGTGTTCACTAAATCTGAAAACTGTTCGGTTTCTAGAAAAGGTCATAGTTAGTTTGATCGATCACTCGTAAGAGGCCGGGACAAATCTGGTACTTCATTTGTTTGAAGTATTTTGTTTTGTTCGGTGCCAGCTCTGCTACTTCATTTGTTACAACATAAATTTTTGTACTTAAGGGATTGCTATGCCGAGTCAATCGCTTATTTTGGTCGTAATTGTCGATAACAGATGACTGCACTGTTTTTGAAAGGCTTTTATTTTTTATACTGACCTTTTCTTATACGAAACCGAACAGTTCCATTCTAACTGAAATTAAACTTTTCTTAAGAACCTCCCCTCAAGTTTGACGATACTAATTTTGTTTCTTTTGCCTTCTTTTTTATGAAGACGCAAGAAAAAATGCATTCGCTACATGGAAGCTGAAGGCGATGAAGCAGGCGATATGGACAACCATGTCAGTGATGATAATTTAGGCAGTTGCGGAAGTGTGGACGACGCCAAGACGCCCGAAGATGACACAGAGTCACTGAACCAATCCCTATCGTCACCCGGCTGTGGCAGTGTACTATCGAGTCTACAGTCACCGTCTGCAAGTCTAGCAAGTCCATTGAATCTGCTGGCAAGTCCGTTAACTCCACAGGGCATAATTCACAACACGGACCACCAATCGATGTATGTGGACAGTCAATCGAGTCAATCGTCACACCAGCAACAAAAGAAATTGAACAACAACAACAACATGAATAGTAACAGTTCCGTTGTGCCAACGTCGACAACAACGTCGGCAACATCAACCAGTGATTCCGCGCTGCATCATCACAATCATATGAATCAAACGCTGGAACGAATGTCACCGCTGCCCCGGCCCCCATCCGATTCAACGTCGCTGTTTGACATTAAGCCAAATATTAAGATTGAGCCCGGCCTGTTAGGATCGTTGCCGGTGTCGTCACGAAAATTAGGAAAGATTCATTTGCCAAATCCTGCACTGCAACAACATGCGTTGTCCCAGTCGCAGCATAATCAACACCCATTGCCACATCCCGAAATGTTTTTCGAGAAAGCAACACGGAATCCAGTCGGCGTCAATCCACAAGACATAAACAATCCATTGAGCATTAATCAACTAACGAAACAAGTTTACATTAACCACCATTCGCCGATCCATCCACAACATCACCACCTAATAAACATCGGCAGTCCATTGTCACCCGCTTCGACGTCGTCGTCCAGTTCATCACTGGTAACATCACTGCATCAGAGCCTATCAACATCACAACACCAACAACATCAGAATGCAATGCGACAACAACTGCATCACAATATGAATTTCGGTGCACCATCATTACCAAACTCTCATCATCCACAACATCATCCCCACAGTCACCATCATCATCTAAGTCATCATTTACAGCACTTGGCGCCACACGGTTATCCAATATCACCAGCAGCCACAATATCTTCGTCACAAATTCCACCGCCTCAGACATCTGCAACTGGTCATCATCGCGGCGGTGATGATGGATGTGCCATCAGTGTGACGTAACATCACGCCCCATTCAATGACACTGGGAAACGTTATAGTGATAGTTTGTTGATACGATGCATATAGTAGTAGACTAAGTTAGATGGTTAGCAATGGATCGGTCGGTGATGTATGTAATGAAACAATGGACTCAAAACTCAATAATTATTCGATATGTGCCACTCATCAATTTTGTATAATCTAAAGAAAATGCCATAATTAAGTAAGTTTTGAAGAGACGGAGACTGTGTAGAACATTGATCTTGCGTTGCCATGCCGCCAAATTTGTTTTGGAAAAAAAATTGACATCGTGCTCGTGCGGTGGAAAATTTTTTGGTTTTACATTTTGCGGAAATTTAATTTTTTTTCTGATCTCAACAAGAAGAAGCACACACATAGAGAAATTGAGAGAGACGCAGGGGTGAGCAAGGAGTGGAATAAGTCAGGATGTAGATGAGATGTATCGAACTTGTTGGAGTGCCAGACAAATAATGATTTTTTTTTAAATACCAGGAGACAAACAACCGGAATTTTTGAACAAAATGAAATGGAGAAAACGGACGGAAAACATTCGATAAACAAAAATGGAAAATTAAGTTTTGTGATAAAACATTTGCAAATGGAAAAACGGATTTACGAAATTTTATTCTTGTTTCTCTAAAGAGGAAAACAATTTTTGATAAAAAAGCAGAGAGAACAGAAATTGTATTTTGCCAAATTAGTATTTAAGTGAACTCCGAATTTTTAAAGAAAATTGTACTTAAAAGTGAAGATCATGAACTTTTTAAGTGAAATTATTTTATCGAGATCATTCGATTCATTTAGCGTTGGATATGAAGACCACAGCAAATATCCTTTTCTTTGCTGGAAATTTATTTTTTTTATGTTGATCGATTACAACAAAAAAACGATCCCCATCATCACGATCACAGTGATAAAAATTGTATTAATTCAACCAAATTTCCATTTACCAACAACAACTTTCATGAAAACCATCAACTTTGGACTCGGTGTGCGTCCTAGTGTCGTTCATTCTTTATCCGATGAATGATTTTTGCTGACTGCCCCATGCGGGAGTTTAACGTTACATTGCAAAATTCCCCCTGCGAAAATGATCAATTACATGTTGGATCATTTTTGGCTTATTGCTCGTGAGTTTTTATATGAAATTCAACTTTTGCAGTTCACAGAAAGTAAACCGCACCTCATTGAATATTGCTACGCAATTCATCAATTCGGAAACAATTTTATGACAAAACAAACCAGACATGTTCGTTTTTTGAGCAACTTGCTTCGGTGAATGTCTTTTTTACAAGTGTACTTGTAAAACACACTTGTGAATTTGGTTTCATCAAAAAAGGGGTTTCTTATGTAACGAATTACTTTTGCAGCATCCAATGTAAACTACCACTACACTCCCGGAAAATGAAATTACTTCGTGGACTTTCTTTCTTCGTGAAGTAAAATATGGCTGAAGCCCTGCGAAACTTTTGGCACCCAGCCTTCACATTTGGCGCCCAGATTTTGTTTTCCGTGCAAGATTTTAAATTGCACAAGACGCCCCAAAAGTGATCAAATTAATTTACATTCGTTTGCTGCTTGCTCTGAACGGATTTTCTTTCCCAAAGCAAATTTTTGAAAGTTTTCAAGCACACAAAGCACGCTCTACTATGTAAGGGCTTCTGACTAGGCTGAAGTTCTACGAAGCCACAATGTTTGTCATTCTTTCAGTGATATGTCTTCAACCTTTGATCAGTGGGCATCACAAAATTTTTCACAGCTAAAATGTACCAACTGCACTTTCTGCACACAATCTCAAAGTTCTGAAAAAATGAACAAAACTGGTCGTAGTTGAAAGTTACCGAGAACACTTTATTGAACATTTGCCATGTTATCATCGAAATGACCGCCTTTTGTCATGCTCAATTCACTTGAGTCAATCATTTCTACAAGCACGATTTTTAAAGTTGAGATTTGGCAACAGTATAAATAGACTAACACTTAGGATGGAAGCTCTAATCAATGATCTCTCACATATTTGAGCCTCTACCACACGTTTCATAAAAGAAGTGGTGATGTTATACTTGAACAGAGACACTGAGTCTTCTGGCCTGTATGTATGGAAAGTTAAATTAGATAGTTCTCTTATTAGAGCCACCGATACATTCGAAGTTCCGCCTGAAATCTCACTTTAATTGTTTTAAAGTCAGCTATTTCCAAGTGTGATCATGAAAGTTGTTTGATTGTGCAATTGGTTTTTGAATTATTTTTATTTAAAAAACAAAAAAGAACGAAAGAATGAAATGAAAAAAACAAAACAAAAAATTGTTACAAATCTTCCATTATGAATTAAGTTTAAATAAAAGAAAAAATGAAATCACCCAGAAAAAGATCAAATTTATTTAGAGAAAAGAGAAAAGAATTTATATTTTGAACGAAATAAGAAAGAAAGAACGAGAGACACATGCAATATTTTACCGAATCATAATTGAAAAATCAAAAAATTTCTTAACCTAAAAAGGGTAAATTGGTTTTGCTTTAAAATTTTTCTTTGTTTTTTTCAGAATTTTTTATTTTATCAAATTTTTTGGTTTAGTTACATTTGAATCGGTCAACGAACGTTGTGATTAACAAAATGGAAAATAGATTCTTGTAAATCGAAATTAATTGCAAGACCACAAGCTCAAAATTAAAATATTTTTTCATGAGTTCATAACGACATCAATCTTCAGAGTTTTTTTTAAACGACTTCGTTGATCGATTTGAAAATTTTTTTTTTAGGAAAAGAAGGAAAAAAGTTTATGAGAAATTTTTATTTTGTTATTTTGAAGTTTGGAAAGAAATTTATTTTTTTGGTTTAGGAAAAACTTTGGATTTTCTTTTTCAATTTTATCACGCAAAACCTTTTGAATCGATTTTTATGTCAGCAGAACGATAACCCTTGATCCTAGTGACTCATTTGAAGGACCCAGTGAAGACTATCTTTCAGAAAGTTCTGAAATGTGAAATAAAATGAGCCCTCTGAAATCCAAATTCACTAAGTTTTCGAAATTTCTATGGTAACATCAGAAGTGATTTGATGTAGCTACCGAATCGAATGTCGTAATGTTTGGCTCTTTAACGAAGCTACCGAATTCTCCATTGAAACTGAGCTAGCCACTGCAATCTTAACCGTTTTTCGGATTATCAAACTCCAAAGTAAAACAAGTCCATCTTTAAGAAACGGTGTAGTGATCTGTTATTGGCAACGATGACCAAAATAAGCCTGTAGATTCAAGTGACATTCATTATATAGAAAAAGTCACGTTACAACAGATGAAGTAGTAGATCTCGAATGGAACACAGAGCGAAATACTCCAAAGAAACGAATATCAGATCCAACGAACATATCGTGATGTGTCTGCTGATTCTGCAGGTAACAAGCTAGCTAACTCAAAAAAAGAAACATTCGAATACTTCGCTCAACAAGGTGTCAATGCAAATTTTCATTTGAGTTAAAATTCTTGAAATTTCAATCAAATTAGACCTAGAAACTGTGTCACCTTTGCTTTCAAATGATTTCTAACATTTTTTTCTTAAATAATCCCGTCAGCTGATAAAGTGAAAATATTTTCAAAATGGTTTGCGGTTGTTTATTCAAATTTTTGTTTAAATTTTTATTTTTATTTTATAAACTAAGCCCAGTTCACAAATCCACAAAAAATATTTAGTTCAATGTACCGACATATATGTCACAAATAAAATGCGTCACAAAGCTTTACACAGCAGAAATTAAGTTAAAAAGAAACACACACGAAAGAAAATGGAATGAGACTTTTCGATTGCTGTCGGAAAAAGGATTATGTCGACAAACGACAAAGAAAATCGAGAAGTCCGCATAACATCAAAATTATTCATTTGACTAATGAAAAATCGAAACAGGATCACAAATAAAATGGACAAACAAAAAAACACTCTGTGACAGGGATAAACGAAGAGAAAATATTCAAGATTTTGTTCAGAGAAATAGAAGAAAACCATCAGCTACAATAGAACAAAATCCCACTGTAAATATAAAAAGCAGGGAAGGGAAATCCAATGTGTAAAGAGGTGTCGCGCGTCATTTTGCGTTAGAAAAAGATATTTGAATCGAGGCTTGTTCGAAAACTTGAGTAGTCTACATCTAAGTTCAACTTATTCTCAATGTGCCACTTATTCGATTCCACCTAATGTAGAGTACAGGACCGCCTGGCTGGAAAAGCCCCTTCGGGCGATGTATGAAGAAAATTTGCGAAAAGCCCATCGTTAGCCTCTGTCCATACAAAAATCAAAAAGCCATTCGGGCGTCGCCCTAAAGTCCGGGCCTGGTAGAGTAGCTAATCACTCACTAGCATAACTGTCATTTTTAAATTGTACAAGAACTAACAAAAGGATGCACTTCATTAGTGTTTCCAAGATATTGTAAAGCGAATGGAATTTCTAGTCGACTATTGCAAATTAACTTTCTGCAAACGATCGGTTCTAATTTTTCAAAAAAGCCCAATTTTAGATCACATGTTGCAATCGCCTCGTCAGCAAGAAACCCAATCAGTTTTACGATTATGTTTCGTTTGTAAAAACAAGAATCAAAAGGCCATAGAGGCGTAGAACACACGCCATGGGTGTTTTTAATTCGTTCCTAGCCAATTCGTTACGACACAGTTAATCCTCGAAATCGATATATTCAACGTTCAACTTCTTCCAAAAATGTAGATGTCAGACTGCAATGTGTGTAGCTTGGTAAATTCTACAACGGAAGTTTTATGGCTACTTCCTAGGCCGATGCAGTAGCTTTCTAGGTGCTAGCGGTGGCCCACTTAATTGGTTTAAAAAAATTAGATAGATTGAAATGAGACAGTGTGTTATGAAACTCTCAGGGTACACAGGCGATTTCCATCGCTCCAATTTTGTGAGATGAAAGGCTGCCTTGCCACATCTCATTCTCGCAGACTGTCGTGTTTAACGTCACTGATGGACCTATGTTTTGAATTAAAGGTTGGGTATGGGTCATTTCAAAGCAAAAAAAATTCCTGAGTGTTTCTGAGAAACAACGCTGATGTTAGAGTCTACGAAAATTCTCACGAAATTCTGTGAATTTTTTCGACACTTTTGGCGCAAATACCCAACATTCTTTGCTCTTTGCGGTGGAATAAATGAATTATTGCGTCGTTAAAACAAACCAACACAAACCAACACAAAACCATTGGATTTCCCGTCACAATCTATACACCCGGTAAATGAAAGTAAAAGTCGAGAACCCATAATATGGACAAATTATTACGCAGACTCCATAAGTAGACAGCAACAATTGTAAATAGAATGAAACTTTAAAAGCTAAAAAAAAGAGGGAGAAGGAGCAGAGGAGGAAAAATTAATTAAATTTATCTTTAAAACATTGTGATATATCTTATAATTGTTTTCTAAGAGATTTAATGGTAGAAATTTAAAGTATAAGTTTTAGTCTTAATCCACACATTAAATGAAGAAGAAGAAGAAGAAGAGGATGGAGGGGAAGGACGCAAAACGATTAGGTCGTTTTGATTTCAAATTTAAAATAGAATTGAACTCCGAGTCACATCACACATTCAGTTCAGTTGGGAACAAAAATACATTTATCATTCAACGAAAAAACACTTTCTTCTGCACAGAGTAATAGATTATAAATGCTGTCTGATGAAATTTAAAGGTAACATTAAACAACCAATACAATAACCAAATTCTTTATGATAAAATGCGTTATGTTTTGCATTATAATACAAACCCCCGAAACAGAAAACATTTTCCGCATTTTCGATTGAAATTCTGGGTAAGGGTTCGTGTCCATAGTTGAAGTCCCCTCCTTTCAGTGCTGACAGCAGATTAAAATCGGTTATAACTCGAAAGTTGAGGCTTTTTATGGAGTCAAATGTAGGACCGTCTCCCTAATTAAGGGTGGTAGAACCGCAATTTTGGCTTCATTATGCCCTCCCGTCGAATTTCATCAATGAATTGTATGTCAGCACTGAAAAAAGTGGACGTCATTTATGGACGAGGTATTAATAGATATTTACGCTACTAGAAGCATCATAGTAGGCTACGTATTGGCTTGGAGATTGTTAATTTGACATGTTTGCAGCTCGAGCCGAAGGTGAGAGATACAACCAGACAAGTCAAAATAACAATCTCCAAACCAGTAGGTGTGCTATTATACTCGTCGAGCCGTTGGGAAGTGAATTTTACCACAAATGACATCAGGTTAGAATCATTTCCCAGGGGAGCAGAGAGTAAAATAATATTTGAGAACGAGGTGGATTAAAAGGCTCGAGACGACGTCGAGAACCTAGTTTTCAACATCGGAATCCGATCATGCGTGTGGAAGCTAGCTTGCTCTATTGTCAATTGGGCTTTACAGTACAGAGATTCCATATTTAAATCGAAAGTAAAAGCGGAAAATGAATTTCTTGAACGAGAAAGTTTCTTTTTTCATTCATTCCATTCGATGAATGGGACATGCGGATGAATAAAGGAAAAATAGAAAACAAACAAAAAACGGTCACAAAAACCATTTACCAAAATAATTTTGTGTATGCGAGGAAATATAAAATAGAATTCGTGCAATAAAATTTAAAGGGAGTAGTAAGAAAGGAAATGATCGGGAAGGAAGGGTTTTTTTCTTAAGTTTTGGCGAATGTAGATCGTCAATTCATTCAACGATTCGGTGAGGAGATGGAACAAAGAGAACAAAACACTAAAAAACCGAAAATCATGTAGAGAATTTGTATAAATGTTATAATGGAAAAGTAAATTTTTTATTTGCAGTTTTTCATTTCTTTAAATTTTTTATTTTAATTTTACAAAATAATAAATTCTTTAGATTTACCACTATTGTAAAAAGTGAAAATACGTTTTGTATATCAAACAAATTAAATAAAAACAAAACAAAAAAAATTATTTTAAAGAACGCGGAAGTAAACAAAAAATTATTATTAAAATAAAGAAAAGAAAAAAAGAAAACAACAACAAAAACCAGAAAGAAATAAAAAATTATTTTAAATAAAATATGTGCGAAACAGTAAAACGAAAGAGTGCGCGATAGCGATCGAGAAAGAGAGAGAGAGAGAGAGAGAGAAAGATGATTTTTTATATTAAAAATATATATAAATGAAAAATAATTAAAATACCTAGGTAAAAAACAAAAAAGTAAAAAATGAATTAAAAAGAAACAGAGAGAGAGAGAGAAAATGTGAAAATAAATAAACAAAACAAAAGAATTAATATTAATAATTTGTATGCGAAAAACCACAAATTGTATGTTAATGTTGTGAATAACAATAAAAAAATGAAAAAAAAACTATCAAAAATGGTCTTTGAGACTCCCATATCCATCACATTAGATTGTCCGGTCCTCATCTCACTTCCATTCAGCACACTCTATCAACTCTCTGTTCCTTTTAAAATAACCGGAAGAGCAATCAAGTAGAGGAAGGGAAGACACAGATCGAAGATCATTTGTCTTCAACTCTCGAATAGGGAATGCGATATCGTACCGTTTTTTTTAATGCCGGGATTCGATATTCATTATTCAACATTGGTATTAACATCGATATATAACATGCGTAAAATAATTGATTCTAGCTAGAATTGAGGAATTAAGGGTCGGGAATTCCCTTATTGTCGTTTTAGTTCTGAGCATGATTCCTTACAGAATTTCACGATGAGCGTATGAGTCCCGAACGGGCAGTTTAAGGTTTTAAATCATTCAGTGATTTATTGAAAAATAATTTACCTTGTTTCACTCAAATATTCTGGCACACTATAGACTATGCGGGTCGTCCGAAACCGGCTCTTTCGGATTTCTAAGCAAAGTGGGATTGTTCCGAGAGGACTTTTTCAGTTCAATAGGACCGGGCTTGGAAAGTATGGTGAAATGATTTGGTGTATTTTGGACCAAAAGTTGAAAAGTATGGTGAAACGATTTGGTGCATTTTGGGCCAAAAGGTACACATTTTTGCGTTCTCTTTTAAAATAAGGAACGCCAAAATCAAGGTTTTCTTCGATTTTCGTGCATAAATTGGTTTATAGTTGAAAACCAAACGGTTGC
>JANTFA010162249.1:0-10270 GCA_026413405.1 Phytosciara flavipes
TTTTATTATGAATTACCTAAATCTGCTAATTAATTAGTTTTATATCGTTAATTTTTGATTTAATTAAACTTATACCAGATACCACATGAAATTATAACACATGTGCACATATTATAACAACACACACTCTTACAATACCACACACATTGAACCCGTCTACTAAATTGAGTATAAAATGTTGAATAGAGAGAGAGAGAGAGAGAGAGAAAGGTCTCTCAATGCTATACTTGTAGGTATTATACACATCGATGTATACCTAAAAATTGTACTCGGATAAAGTTTTGTGCGAGTTTTCAAAGTTTTTTTTTTGGTATATATGACTATGGGGACAAGATTCGCTTACTTTTTGTTCCGTTCGATAACCGACTGCCTTCAGTAAGCTCGACATTACAACATTTTAGCAACAACAAAACGAAAAAATGTATATCTCTCTCTTGGTAGGTATATATATGAAATAATACAAATATTTCAAGCCTTGCGTGGTAGTGCTTTGGAAGTGCTTTAATTTTTTTAAAGAGTACGTTCCATACACATTTTTGTATTATACACATTTAGCGATTGGAGGACTTTTTTTTAATAAAAAAAAAATCGAAACGAAACGAGAATATGTGTATTTTGGTTTGTAGATGGTGTTTTATATAATAATGGTGTTTTGCTTAGCAGCAGAAAAGTATTACCAGATTTGTGTAGTATTTTTCGTCAAGTTACATTCAAATTCTCCGTTTTTTGATGAATTCCCCACCGTAATTAGTCTAAAAATTCGTTAATCGATTAGGCTTTTCCAAATAATTAAATTACCTTTAATTTGGAGAGAAAAAATTTAATTAATAAAATTATTTGGAAAAGCCTAATCGAAACGGCAAATTATTTAATTCTTTCAACTGTACCAATAGCAATATATTGTCACTGTTTCCCCTTTTTTCTCTAGAACGATATTTTGGACATTTGAATGTATGGGTATTTCCGCTGTTGAAAACTTCAAAAGTGATTATAAACATAAGGGGGACCCGTACGAGTAGAGTACGGTATAAAGTTAGGTGTCTATAGAACTTCTGTGTAGTCAGTTTGTTTAAACTTATTTCTTGTTCAAATTGCTTATAGCAATTTCGAAAGTCCCGTCTGAAGTCACATTAATAAACTGAACTCTATGAAAAATTCATCAAAGTCAGGTGACATTTACTCGAAATACAGACGAAAAAAAAACACTGAAATCCAAAATGGCGGCTGACGGCCATTTTCTGAGGTTACAGAAAACAGTGTTAGCACTCCACGGTCGTCTTTAAGTTTCGAACAAAAAAAATATCATAAAAATCGGATGAAATTTACTCGAGATATCGGCAAAATACTCTACCTTCACTGAACGGCCGAGTAGTTCAAATTAAGCCCACTCTATGGGCTCCAACTTCCGAGCGCAAGATTCAATTTTGACAAACTTTTTTTCCTTGATCGGTGTAGTTAATACCTTTTATTTGCATCATCTATGAAGTTTCTGCGAGCAACACCCCCGATAAAATATGCGATAAGCCTCGACCAGACCTCAAAAATAGCACAATTTCGACAATAACTTTGGTTCGGCTCGACCGATTTTGCTCATCTGCGAACTTATGCTGGCTTTTTCGATAACAAATCGGGGAAAGATTCGTTTTACTCAAGTTATCGTGATGACAGACAGACGGACATTTTTTAAATTGCTGATTTGGCATCTAGGATCGAGGGGTCACTTACTCTGATTAATCAAAAATTAAAACGTTGATGAACCGTGATTAATCAGCATGACTGACTATCATTCACTGAAAAATCACGATTAAAGGGTCTAAAGACGAAAAAAAAAGTTGAAGAAACAGAAAAAAAAATTTTCGTTTGTTTTTTTTGCTTCTATTTTTCCTTTGATTTTTCTTTTTTGTTCATTGTAAATTGCGAATAAAAACATGGATTTATCAACACACATAGCCAGCCAATACACATGTGCATAAAATGGAAGAAAAAATTTCATAAAACTGATGTGTTAGAGATGGTTTTCATTTTCGCCTCTCCTAACTATCATTTTATATGTCTGTCCATATCAACATTGCATCTCTTTAGCCCATAGATGATGTGCAATGTTGTATTGAATTGTAAAACTCTAATTATAAATTACTTGGCTCCGAACCGACGTACACATGCAATTTGCCGGCCATTTTTAGAAAGTTTCGAAATGACCGAACGAGAATAATGATTTATATTCGATTTTGCTTCTGAGTTTTTTTTCTTCTTTCTTTTCTATTTTGCTTAAATGATTCCAATTTGTTGTTGTAAGTTCATTTTGTTTGGACACACAGACACAGAGTATAGGTTTTGCATTTCGCAATATTAGAGTAAAAAGAACACTCTGTCAGTGTAAGTAAAGCACCATATCACTTTTATAATATGGAGTGAAAATAGAATGGATTTTCGATTTGAAAAATATTTTAATTTATTTTTAGTCCGTTGTGTTAGTTACATATTTTAATGGAATCAAAATGTCGTCGTCGGTCGGTGTGTTTGCATATACTTAGATAAAATGCGACTGAATATCTGTCATTAACAAATAAAGAAAGAAAAATTCATGCGAAATCATAGAAATAATTTTAGAATTATCATCATTGAAATACCACTGATTCCCATGAAGACACTGACTATATGCCACTAGGGGTGATGCATTTAATCAATTCCAACTATTCCATCAAATCAAATCAACATATTCAGGAGCCGAGGGGCAGGTATTTATAGAAAATCCTTTGTCAGTCAAAAGGAAATCCATCCAAATTTCCACAAATCCATCAAGAATCAATACTCTCCAAATCTTCTAATTCATAGGAAATCCTTGGAAACACCCAAGAAAATCAAGTGAATTGATAAAAATTGTAGAATTGAGAATTTCCTTTAGAAAAATTCGTTGTCAACGATATTTACAAGTGTCTGCCCATCTATCACCCCAACGACATACCAGAGATCGACTGGTATTCGTGCATATACAACATATGCAATACTTTGCTTATGTCACCACCATTTTTCTTGTGGATTAACACATATATTGATCATCATTTCGTCGTTCCCACGACAAAAGTGACGTGATGCACAGAGGTTTAGCATTTCATCTTTCTAATCGACAAAAGTAAAAACGAAGCTTTCACAAAGTTTGCTGATGGAGGAACAATCTCTATCCAGACGAAATTTGGTGGACACATCACTATGTCGTGAGAATGACGGTGAAATTTAACATAGAAATTGGTTTGATGTAAGCTTTAGTAATTTTGTAAGAGAAGGTCAGTCTATAATCTATTATGTCATTGCATCACCCAATATAAATCTAGTACTTCGATACTAACACATTTCAGGTGTTTTATAGAAAAATTTGAAGTAAACGAAAGTTTCCAATGTTTGGGTGATCATCCCTTTCATTAAAATATCTCATCTGGTACAGGTCACTGAAATGGTATATGAGTGATCCAAATTAATAGGATAAAAAATGTATCCTTGAAAGCGGTATGCCGGCAATGGGCGAATGTCCATTAGTTAGTAGAGAGCCCTACTTTGATATCTCTTTTACTTCCCGACTGAATCTATTTTCATTTTCCTGTTGGTTTCAAGACTGAAATTTGTCCTTGTTAGGATTCGTACCGTTTGAATGACCTCTTTACACTGAAGAGGTCATTCACATAGTACGCGCACTAAAAAAACAAATTTTGGACACCCCTGCGTGCGAAAATATGTAAGCGAAAGAAGTGCGCCTTCATTCCAAGACAGTGTACGCACTATTTGAATGACCCCAAAGGTTGTCTGTAGACAATGTTCAAAATAAATGAAAATTGTCTCAAACGAAAATGAACTATTTTCACTGAAAGAACTTCAACTCTGTCGCCATACTGTGATTTTTTAATCAAATTCCAGCGCAGTGTATAAGCCAAAGTAATATCAAATCACTAACATCGTCACAATACAATACAATTAGAATGCTTTGAGTTGCGGACGATGTTGTTGTTGTTGTTGTTGCTAATTTTCTTTTTCTGATAGTTGCTGCTTTGATGCATTAGTATAGACTAGCAACAGTTTAGATCATTTTGAGCAAACATTTACACAGCATACACCAAATTAAATGTAGAAATGAATAGTGGAAATTTCCAGAAACTAAATTGATTGTAAAAAGATAATTTTTTGCTCTCTCTCTCTGTCATTCCTTGTGTTATCATTAATTTACTGTGTGAGCTGTTAAATTAGTCATTTGGTCGGTCATACACAGAAAAGCTAAATGATTTGAATAGTAAGGGACATTAAGTGAAAACATTCTTACATTTCCTTTCTTGGGGGGGTTGATCGAAGTCTGACGTCTCCCTAACTTAAAACTTGTTGCCGAGATCAACACGGATCGTTGGTTTCACACCACGTTTCAATTGAACGTACGTCTGATTGTCCCTACTAGTAGACACACTTTTTCTAAACAATAGAATTACTTGTCTAGGCCAACAACAAACAACTTGTTTGATTGCAGTATACCAGTCGTATCTTAATCGACAGGTGATAACGTTATAGAATTAAACTAGCTCCAATCAGTCCATAAGATCGACAAGTGGTTTACTATGCAATAATAGTCATATGATGGACAAAGGAATTCATTTACATGTCGCAATTGTTGGCAATTGTTTAGTCAATGGAGAAGTTCGGCTTTGGATAGACCAGGGTGGAGACAAGTTGTGGAGTCAGCCAAAACCCGCTTGGGTTAGTACGGCTGCTAAGTAAGTAAAAGTAATTGTTGGCATACTGAAAGCCCAAAACAACACCAGAGTGACAGACGATTTTTTTTCATTCCGTTTATAATTCGCCAGAAATTTACATGCAACAAAGTATGACTAGCTCCTAAAGGTTGATTATTTCTTTGACACTGTAGTCATGGCCTGCTGAGATGGCATTCTTGAACTGCATATGAATGCTAAATGTCGAAAGACGTCAGACATCTATCAGATCGAGCAGTGGTATCGCTCGCCATTAGACTTTTTTATAATTTCCTAGTTTTGATCCTTTATTTCGAGATTGCAACAATTGAGTGTGATTTGGGCGACATCCATAAATCATGTCAGATCTAGAGATTCTTTGGAAGTCTGAAAACACCAGCTGGATGTTCTGTATTGTTCTAGGGAGGGGGTTTTGAAAATACAAAGAAATTACTGACGTTATTTATGGATGTCACCTTTTCATAAATCCTGTGTCGTGTGGTTAATAGGTTTCTTTTGTTAGTGAATTTACATAAACAGCAATCGATGATTAATTGATGTTGGAGAATATAAAAAAACTGAATGTCCAATCGAGAGAACCAAAAAAACTGAATGTTTTTTTTGTTCCTTGGTCGAAGAACATTTCGTTTTTATTTCAACACATCGAAATTGAATAAAATGACATCAACACAACTAATTTAATAATGAGCCGTGTGGTGGAGACAAAAAAAGAGTCAAACACAACACACCAACCAACATTAGAAAGTTCAGAATTTCAATGTTACACCAAAATTCGTCAAACTGTGACTGTGTGGTAAAATTGTACATTTCAATATGGAAACAAATTATCATCACTGTTTCAATCCCACGATTTTATAAAACGGAGATTTACTTGCAACATTAAACAGAAATAAAATGGGAGGAAGAAAAAACTTACACAGAAACTCGGTCGACTGTTGGAGTTTTGTGGTTAGCAGGTACGAGAACATTGTGCACTTGACTTACCTGGAATGAAAAGAAAGAAAGAAATTAATCAATGCGTGTGAAGATAGAAGCAATTTAAGTGAAAAAAGGATTGAAATGACATTTATACCGCGTTGGGTTTCGTACACCAATGACGCCACGTCATTTTATTGAAATTTTGACCCCCTACGCCCCCAGCGTCAAGCAAAAAGGATCAAATACGGCCCACGTTTCCACGTGCCACGTTTCTTAACACACCCCTCCCTTCTCAAGGCGTGACGTCATTCATGTACGGTCTCGTGACGCCTTACATCAGAACGCAAAACGGCAAATTTCATTGGTTCAAATGCAGAAATTTTTCTCGGAAAACGCTATATGTGGGAATACGCAAAACTGTCCATTTTTAGAACTAACGCAAAACTGTCCATTCACACAGAAATTAATCCAAGGGAAAAATACTTAATATCGATTTAACCGAACAACATTCCATTCAATTAGTTTTTATTTGGCTCATCATAACTAACTCCATACAATGTCTCTAATAACGGTACACAACAATAACAATTAAGAAAGAAAAAGAATCCGTCTGCTGTTTATCTAGCGATTGGGCGATTCGTGTTACACGGCTAATAATATAATTCCTATGATTTCTTTGCCAGCCATATTTACAATTACACCAATATCTGAACACACCAAACACAAATATTTCCATTTTCCCATCGAAGTTTTGAAATAGAATTTCTTATCAAGATGTTTAGTATTGACTGGAAACATATATCTTGCTGATACAAACACACACACACACATACTACGTTGCAGTCAAGCGTCATTTGAATTTCGACAAGCGTCAACGAGGTACATCGATAGTTATAAATTGAAACAAAAATGTGGGCGTCGTAAACGAACACAAAAAACAAAAAGTTCGGCAAGTTACGTTTCAGAAGTAATAACGACAGATGTTGAGAGTCAAACGCTCCTATTCTAGTGTTATCTACGAAATGAAGGTGTTTATGAAAAAACAACGTTGTGGTATTATAAGGTGAAACAGTCCGTACACTATGAATAGGAAGGGAATATGTCTCTTATTAGCGAGTGATAAGTTATAGCGAAATTGGATCTTGAAAGCGCTCGGGATCGGGTAGGAGAGGAGTTTTCTCTAAGACACATATCATGGTCCCTTGTCTGGCATACTAGTGACCCACTTCCGAATGAATCAAACATCAACTAAGAAAAGATTAATGAATTGCTACCATACTGGCCACATAGCCGAACATCGCATTAACAGAGGTTGGTTTCCGCTTCCCTTAACCTCAATTTCACTTTAAGTGATTATGATGGACTTGTACATCGAAGCAAAGACGCTGTTTCGGCCTCGTTACGTGCATGGCTGTGCACAAACTTCACGCTGTTTATTGAATTTTTTCGACACCACCCTTGCGTCACGCGAAGAGTGTCCCATGTTACTCCACGTCTAGTCATTTAACTTAACTTCAAATAGAGTAAAAGAGTCAAGATGACATTGAGATCTATCAAGATCACGGCGATGGTATAACTGAAGATGGAAATGCAAGATTCAATCGCGTTGTGGCACGCTTTAACAAACGCCAGCATACGTAAGGTGGGTCTAGTGATGAAGTGCATTGAAAGACGTGGTGTTTTTGAACAGCAAGTGCAATGCATCTATTTGGTGATTTATGATTCGTTTCATCAAATCTAAACAGTGGCAGGAACCATTTGCTACTAAAGATCAATCATGGGACATTCTTAATCACCGGAATTAGTTAATCTCCGGGAGTGCTGCACACAGGTAATGTGAGGTGCACTGATGTTCTATTCTGTGTTTTAGATTCTACCGAAAAACGGTAAAAATTGTCCGAAAGTTAAAACAGTCCCTTGTCCCTTGAATACCCCACATCGCCTCCATAGTGTGACGTCGTTTGTGTACGACAGTTTAATACACAAGTGGCCTCTAAGATTTAGCGACCTTTTTGCGCATCATTTCTAAGTATTTTTCGGAAAATGTCTCGAGTTGGCCTCAAGGTGGACGACTACAAATTCTTATGAAGAATCTTCCGGTACGTTACGTACAAATTTTGCCATCAAAACTCACGTGCTTCCTATAATCGAAAGTGTTTAAGTACATTAAAATGCATAAAATTTAGCAACTTTAAAAAAACCGAAACGAAAAAAAACCTGTTGCTCTTATACGAACAAGAGTGAAATATGAATCAAGGATTACAACTACAATCACTAACGACAATCTCTTGATCGTGCCACGTAATTTAGACAAAACAAATTTTCTCATTTAAAAAGCACCGCTTTCAAATAACGAAGAAAAAGAAGAAGAAGAAAAAACTTGTACAAAACTCTTGGCTACTAAACTGCTATCAACATAGATGGCGCAAAACAAACGAAAAAAAAAACTATCTCAAGAGTTCGAACCAGCGGATCCGTTTCATTTTGTAATGCTGGCATCGAGACTAGCAGCCATTTTTACATACTAAACTAAGTATAGCCAATTTGATTGAGACGGAATATCTCAACGAAACAAATATGAGGTCTCTTGAAGAAGACGATTTCGTACGTATACTTTATATACGCAACTCAACAGAACATACCGACAACGAAAAATTTGCTGTTCAAGCAAAAAATGTTTGAAAAAGTGAAGAAAATTGTAATACCTCACACAATACAAAACATAAATTGGTCGAACATACATCAAATCGACTCGGAATCTTCTTCTTCTTCTTCTCTCTTCTTCTTCTTCAACAGTGACAGGTCCATAAAGGACGGTTGTGTGGAATTTTCTCTTCCTGCTAATTTTCGACCACCTCTTGTTCCACAACGTAGCCCATCATATACCTTGGCGTGTCAGAATTCTTAATATAAACTACTCCCCTTCATCCGTACCTCGTGTGGACGTCCTTTATGGACGGACCCCACACAGATCTACCAGAGAAGGAAAGCAACGCGTATCACAACAACGAAATAATAATAAAAATGACAACGTTCGGATTTTCGATTTGAAAAATATTTTAATTTATTTTTAGCCAACTCGCTAGAATGGTTACTTTTGCGTCAATGTTTTCGCTTAAATGGTCATTTTTGCGTTAGTCTTTATTTCCACACACATATTTTTCCACAAATATTTCATTGCTTATTCGATTACATTCATTCCATGTTTTTTTTCTTCTTCTTCTTTCAATTCGCTCGTATTTAAAAATTCATTTTATTATCAGCGAAAATCTTCAACAAACTTGTAGCATACGAACCACACACAAAAAAAAAACAACAAAAAATTAGTGTCAAAAATGCCCGCAACCGAATCAAAGCGAGCGCTGCCATCACAGTATTATATATATAACAACAACACGAAATTGCTATATTTGCTATATAATCCCATGCCTACCCAGTGCTATTTATATTACATACATTCTGAAGTTATGAGCATGACGACTGCAAAGAGGCAACCTTCGATCAGCTGTTCCAATGCATTGTTGTTGCCAGTACACTGGCACACAGCGGCGTTTTTCTACTCTACACGCCTTATGTACTTTATGTACTCTCGCGTGTGCATAACAACAAACCATGATACGGTACGGAATTTCATATTGTATATTGTATAATCGCGTCTAATCGTTTGACATTACACACACCCCATACAGCAGACAGAGACATCCATACACACTCGGTCGACAACTCTGTGAATGGACTTTATGAATGTGTATCAACAGAAAATCCTCTCTCCGCTCTCTGAGAAAAATTAGTGTTGTCTGATACACATGTGTATATCGCACAGCGCTGTATGAACGTGAGTGCGGCTGTATGTGGGGCTGTGTCTGAACACACAAAATTGGCAGTGTATTACACTATACAGTTTCTGTGTATGACCAGATGATAAAAAGTCTACAACTGTCATGCCGATAACGAGTATAACGAGTATTATATTTTGGTCGGAAGAGGTATGTGCAATGTGTTAAATGAGTATAAAACACACCAGACGTCGGGCGGCTGAGCGTATAATAGCGTTGAGTAGGTTTTATGTATATACACGACAGGCGGCAGACGTTATCGAGAACGAGAAAAATTTTTCGTTTGGGAATTCTCTACATAGGAGTCCCCGCAGTCAGTTCAGTCAGTAACCTGTATTCGAACTGTACACATCTAAATTATGAGGATAGAAAACCTTTCCATTTTATTTTGTTTTTGTTTTTAGATTCGTGTGATGAATTTTTTTTTAGTTTTTTTTCTTCTTCTAAAATTGCAATTTAAATATTTTATGAGAATTGAAGTAAAAATGGAAATTATATGAGTTCAAATTATGCTTTAAAAATGAAGTTGAAAAGTGATTCGGTGATTAGTAGCAGCAGCAGCAGCTCTTCTACATACACACTTTCATCAGAGTTTACGACTCATATTCTTTGATTCAGTCTCTAGTGGAAACATTTCTACCACTCTCACACAGCTCAGGCACTGTCATTTTTAAACGATATTCGAATTGTAAAGTATCGCTCAGTCTGCATATGTATATAAATTTTTATGTACAAATTGACGGTATATAGCAAATAAACAAAAGAAAA